>CM077156.1:188735364-188960247 GCA_039583875.1 Platanthera guangdongensis | reverse complement strand
CAGTTCGATAGATGAGTCCCGGTGATGGCGCCTTCCATTCGGTTGAAGAACGAGAGTTGGCGAGCAATGCAGTCGTTGACCAGGCCTCTGTCAACGTCGATTCCACTGGACGAGAGTTCCATTGTACCCGTTACAATGCTGAAAGAACGATGGAAAATCGGGAAACACTGACGGATCCTGAGGCGACGTCGATTGCCCAAGTGCGACATCCCGAACGCGCGCATTTCCAAATACCACGACACGTGGCCACGATATAGCGCGGCTTGACGCATGGTATCGAGTCGTTCGTGCACAACGAATCACCTTGGTGACATCAGCACTGCCGGAACGGGACGTGTACAAGTCGTATGTCATTTGAACAAGGCTGACGTCGTGCGCGCTCTGTTCGAACAGTTGTACGGGATAGTTTAGGACGATGGGCATCAGAATCAACTTCTCGGTTTTGGCCTCGTCCATTACATGGAACGTGGCACCACAGCCGCCTGAGCTTTGCGACTTCCTGCACACATATCGAGCACATAGAGCAAATGCAGTGGTGTCGCTGCAATCGATGATTCGCGGGGCACTGAATTGCTTGCGGAAAAGAAAGCCGACTTTGTTGCAAGATGGGCACGCACCCGTTGTCACGTTGACGCCGTATTGCCGTTCCGGATCAATCACGGACAACGATTTCAGCAGATACGCGTTCAGGTCGAGACGCTTGCTCCACAGTGGCACGGCCGGATCGATTCAGATAGGAGGGCGCATGCCATCCTCGATCAGTTTCAGCTGGATCTTGATCCAATCCTCCTGAATCTTGTTCAACGTGCCAGATGCTTGCCACAAACGCACGGCTCACTAGTGGGGCGGTCGAATGCTGACGAATAAAATGATGGCGTTTGGGTCGGAATCGAATCCGATGGAATTTCAGGGCAGCGACGAACGAGGGTCTCCTCCGATCGTTGTGTTTTTGCAATGTCCCGCAGCACAAGATCGATACCGTTCATTGGCGATGATGACTAACAGACAGACAATCTGGTTCAAATAAAAGAGAAACACAGTGAATTGGTTCAATGACAATAGATATCTCATCTAAACCAATGATAATAAAAGTAATCAAAAATACTTATATATACCTCGAGTGCATGAGCTTCAACCAAGCTTAAATAAATGTGCCACCACAATATAATAAATCTATAACCGCCCAAAACAAGAGAGTAACCTGGAAAGAAGAGAGGAGAGCTAATCAGATGAAAGCAAGCAACAGTAGAAACCATCATAATTTTTATTGTTTGTTAATACTTCTATTATGTTATAATTTGCTCCGATCGTTTCTATTATGTTATAACCTGGCTATAGAAGTATCAGATGGACTAGAGATTGTCGCAATTGCTCGTATTATTAAAATTAATCATAACATGTTTTAAACTAGCATTTTCATACATAAAACAGATAAATTAATTATAACACGTCTCTAATCCAACAAATGTAGTTCATCTCATATTCATCATTCAAATTGCATGCACCTATAAATCTCACAATTCAACATCCAAAATGTTTAATTCTGCGAATAGTTTTCATCTATAAAATTCTTGAAAAACTAAATTTTGGCTAGCTGGAGGTAGTTAATGTAAAACAAAGAAAAGTAAGATAACGAAAATCTGAACACTATGATATAACAGAAGCTTCAACAAGCTCTACATTGACATTGATGTCCATTTACTCTAAAGAGCGCAAACTTGAACACAATCCAGAAAACTTAATAACCCGCAATGGCAATCCTCGATAACATTTATGAAATTCATTATCTATTTTAATAAATATGATGACATGCTCACTTCACCAAAAAACATTGATGTGTGAGTTAGTTTAAAAGTTCCTAAATGATATATTATAAACTATTACAAAAAAATCCCCTAGAATTTAGCATAATTACATGTTGGACACTTCTTACTTTGAAATTACAAAGATCTATGTAAGTTTGCATTTCATAACATTAATGTACAAAAATATCTCATTGCAGTACATTTCCTGGGGGGATCTTTTTGTACATGAATGTTATGAAATGCAAAATTACAGAAGAGGTTTTACAATTTCAAAAGTAAGAGCGCAACCTGTAATTTAACAAAATGACCACCAATAAGAAATAAGCCAACCCTTAATATACAACTATAACAAAGTGTCTTTACCTTGTTGGTGAGACTAGAAATAAACTAAACCATATTATACAGATATATTCTTTGCATCGAGAACAAAATTTCAAGTATTGAATAGACTCAATACACAACGTCAATGAATTTTTATGATAACCATTGACTTGGCAGGTAACTACTTAGAAACCCCAAAATGGCTAAACGGTCATTAATACTACGAGGATTGAGGCCAATACGTTCTCTTCCTGGTCACTTTCTTCCTCGTCCATGCTGTTGAAACCGATTCCTCGATTTCCTGTGGAGTTCGACCCTTGGGGAAAGGGGTGATCCCGCGCCTACTTATCCCCTGCAAGCAAAAACAACAGAGAAGACAAGGAGTCCGACCCAAGGGCTCGGCGGGGGAGGTCCCCCACACAAACCCGGAAGATCTCAGAGCGGTTCCCCCTTAGCCAGAAGCCGAGGTAAGGTACCCTCAGAAAGCACTTGAAGATTGGAGCAGGAGAGCACAGAAAAAAACCTGCTTTCTGGGGTACCCCTTGGGTCCTATTTTTAGTTTTTAAATCTGGACTGCCAATAACCAAAAGAACTGACCTGAAATTACCAGAAAACCCTTGGTTGGGTCTGCCAACAGCCAAACTCCGCTGTTTTGAAGGGCTATGGGCAGACCAGCGGGGGCAAGTCAGTAAAAAGTACCACATACATTTAGACGAGCTGGGGAGCTTTGACCACCTCGGCATGTTCTGCTCGCCTACTGCTGTCGAACTCCACCGCGAGGACGCGAGTTGTGGCTCGCTCGGCGAATGCCGAGCTCGGGGTCGCCGAACGTCGATCTCTGGTCGACGGATGCCGAACTCGGGCTCGGCCCCTCCACTGCCGAGCTCGCCTATTGTCCTCAGCCCGATCCGCCTAGACCCTGGTGACCCTTGCTCGCCGGACACGGGGTTGTACACAATCTCCGCTCTTTTTGAGCTTGTCAAAGCTCGGAAAGAAACATCCAACCCCAAGTGTGCGGCGAGCGCGGGTTGGCGAGTTGGAGGGAATCTTCGGGTGGGGTCCACCTGCGGCTATATATATGTGCACCTGCCCTCCTGCCTGACTCTTGCCATTCCCTTTGCTCCAACCCTGCCAAGATGCCTCTTCCCAAGGAGATCCAAGAGCGCATAGACCGAGCTCGCCAAGCCTCCGCAGCTCGCGTGGCCGCCCTGACGGCGGTCAATACCAAAGCTCCTCAGTTGATTCTGCCGAGCCCGGCTCGAAGAGGTCAAAGTCATTCCCTCAAGCGGCTGAGCCCATTTACAATGACCTGAGGGCCACCCTGGATCGCGAGACCGACTCTTCCACCCGAACTATTCTTGAGAAGGATAGAGAGGTTGTCGTAGTCGGCGACGACCCGGACGGTCAGCCAGATGGCGGGGGCGTCGCGCCGCGAGAGCCCACACCGCGAGGCGAGACCACGCTCGCCTACTCGCGGTTCATGGCACCGGACAGCCATCCCCAGGACCCGCCTCTACTCTTTGGGATCCTGCCAGTGAGCTCGCAGAGGCCGAACTCGCCAGTGTGCGCCTCCCCTCCTCGCCAAACTGACGTGGCCGCGGGGGGGGGGGGGGGGGGGGGGGGGGGGGGGCTGGGGACCATCCCCACCCCGGGATTCGAGCTCATCTCGCGGGGCTCGCGGCCCAGGTCGCGGGAAGGATCTGAGGTTCATCCCTCCCCACATCTCCCTTGAGCTGTCGAGCTCGTCTGGTCAGTCTTGCTTGACTTGCCTCATGATTTTTTTCTGCCTCTCTTCTCGCTGACACTTGTCTTCACAGCTCTTCCCAGTTAATCCGCTGCCGAGGAATCCTCGCGGGCAGCCCACTACTCTCCCCTCCCTTCCTCAAGCTCGCTGGACTCTTACCTGGGTCCTGAGGTGGATCAAGGCGAGCTGACGAGGAGGGAGGTCAAGCTCCTCAAGAAGCTGGTGTGCGGGCTGCGCGAGGTGCAGGGGGTCAACGAGACGTTGTAGCGCGACTACGCGCGTCTCGCCGACGAGGTGCGACGTGGCCAGGCTGGCGAGCTGATGTCCCCCTCCCGGCTCCTCGACGAGATAGATGACGGTCTCTCGGTTGCGCAGAGGAATTCAGGAAGGATCCGCGAGCTGCTCCGCGCGCGGCAGTCTGGGGGGCGAGGGTTGCGAGGCCGGGGTAGGTAAGTGAGCGGCTCCTTTGCCGAGCCGGTACTCGCATCCCGATGCCCTCCCTGCTTGCGCGCCCCGCTTTTTAATTCCGAACTTTATTTCTGTAATAAATAGCTTTTAGAATATTCTTGATCATGTTACTCAAATAAAATGCTGCAATGTTTGACTTAGCCTTGGTTGGGATGCGCCGGAAGTCGGCGAGCTGGGGTAGCGAGCTGGGGCGGCGAGCTGCGTTGATTGGACAGCTTGCCCCGAATTTCTTTTCCTATAAATAGCCCCCCCCCCCCCCCCCCCCCTCACCTACCCCGTACTGTGCCTTTATTGCTTTCTTTCCTTCTCCCTGTGCTTTTCCATTTCCTGCTCACGCTCTACCTCTGCCTCCACGAACATGGGCAAGACGAATCCAGATGCCGACGGCCGCTCCAAGTGCGCGCAGCACTTCACGGACTACTGCTTCTTCGAGGGGCACACCAGCGAGGAGGAGATCGCCGAGTTTGTGGCGGAGCGCGTGCCGCCGGGCTTCGAGGCACGCAGGCCGAGGCAGGGGGAGGCCATTAATACTTTTTATGAGGACGAGCTCGCCTTCCCCCTCTCACATTTCGAGGTGGGGTTACGCCTCCCCCTGTGGCCGGAGATCCGGCTTCGAGTTACCTCCGGCGGGAGAGGATCGAGTTCAACCTGACGGTGTTCAGGAAGCTCTTCTCCTACAAGACGACGTCGGACGGGGTCGTCTACTTCGGCGGCTCGCTGATCAAAGTTCGCGAGATCGCGAACAAGCACCATACTTGGATGACCAAGATCGCCTTCATCAAGTGCGATCTAGGCAACATCCCCTACTCGCCTCAGCAGAAGGGCGATGAGGTGTACCGCCCGCCGGCCGTGTCCGGCAACGACGCCGAGCTCCACAAGTACTTCCTCCATAAAGACTTCGAGGTCGCCTTCCTGCGGAGGGGCCTCGACGCGCTCCCTCCTGTTCTGCCCGGCGAAGGTATGCTTCTCTCCCCATCTTGCCGAGTTCGCCTGACCGCCGAGCTCGCCATATCATTGCTGAATTCCTAACTTTTTCAAAGTATTTTCCTGCAGGGAGCGAATAATCCCCGTGAACCCGCCGTTTGCGGATCCGGGGCTTCATACCGACCTTCTTGCTCGCGAGAGGGCGGCGGCGGCGGCCTGCCGAGATGAGGCGGCCCTCTCGCAACCCTCTTTCAGCAAGAGGCGACCTGAGGACGCGGGATCGAATCTGCCACTCCGCCAGCGACAATTAAAGAAGATGAGGAGAGCCCTGCTGGCTCCGCGGGGGCAACAACAACAACAGCCCAGCCCTAAATACATCAGCTCGTCGGAGACCCCTCCCGACGCGTCGCCGGAGAGCCCGCTGAAGGAGACAACCAGCAAGGGCCGGAAAGGTGGCGAGGGCCCCTCTTCCACGACGGCGATCTCCCCTCCTCCATCGGCGAAGAGGGCCGCCCGCGAGCGCGCGCCACCGAAGCAACATCCCCTCTTCAACTTCGGCGGGCGGTGGAAGGACTCGGCGGGCGAGCCCATGCTGCAGTGGGACGAGCTCGCTCATCGAGTCTCCGTCTCCACCCTGCACCCCTCCTGGCACGACCGCGAGCCCGCCACCGGTCACGCCTATGCCCTCGGCTTCAGCCTATATGGTCGGGAGGATGCCGAGGCCTACAAAAAGATGACCCTCCGGCAGCTCGGCCATGAGGGCCTGCAGTCCCACCCGCGGACCATGGAGCTGCATCACATGCTGGCACGCCGCAGCTTCGCCCTCAGCCACCAACTCGAAAAGGCTGAGCAGGCTCGTGACATCGCCAAGGATAAGGTCACTGACCAGGCGAGGCAGCTCAGCATAGCGGAGGGTCTACTCGCCCAAGCCGCCGACGGGCTGGTAAGCGTCAAGCACTACTCTTCTCTTTAGGATATTTTGTGCTACTGCTAAATGGACTCTCTTTACCAGGATGTCAAGGCCGCGAGGGAGATTCAGGCTCGCAATGCCGAGCAGGGGGAGAAGATCGGCCAGCTGCGCGCACGCCTGGTCGAGCTGGAGGGCGCGAACGCGAAGTTGAAGGGGAGAATCAGCACCTCCTCAGCGAGGTCCGTCTCCAGGCAGAGATCTTCCTCCCGCCCCACAACATCGACCCTACCCTCCCCTACAAGAGCCCGCGGATCTTCGGCGAGGCCGACCTTGCCGAGCAGCTGCGGATCAACTCCATCCAAGCGGCCGAGTGTATCCTCCAGATGATGAAGGATTCTGGGGTGCTGGTGGAGGGGTGCGAGGGGATCTCGGCCCGGGACCTGATGCCGAGCCTGTTCCCGGCAACGCCGCCCAGCGAGAAGGAAGACAGCCTGGACGCGATGTTCGGGAAAAGCTTCCAGGATCCCTCGGGTGACGGCGAGGATCAGTCCGGCGGAGGGGGCGAGGCTGAGGATAGCCTGTACTTTTTCCTTTTTCCTTTTTTGTTCACTCGCCGAGGCGAGCCCCCTGTAATTACTTTTTGTAAGCAATCAATGAAAGATTTTTTGATCATACCCGTGCCACTTTCTTTTTCCTTTTCTTTACTTTGTTTGTTATGCTCTGAATATATGCGAGTGCTTCCCCACGCGACCTCGCCGAGACGGGTTCCGCGAGTAGAGTAGTTATGAGAGTGCGCCCGCGAGTGGATGCGTTTGGAGTGTTCGCCGAGCCCCAAGCGATTCGGGGGTGGGTTGCTCTCTGCCCTTGTCACGCCACCATAACTCGCACGCGAGCCATCCAGGTTGAGCCCAAAAAAGAAGAGAAAATTTTCTAAGTCAAACAGGCAAAGGGGTGAGGTGCCCCGGCCTGGCTCGCCTTCCTTTGGCGAGGCCCAGGTTCGCGACCTACTCGCCAATGCCGAGCCGGGAATGACGAGTCCGAACTCGCCCATGCAGAATCCTTCGGCCTGGCTCGCCTTCCTTTTTTGATCATGCCGAACTGGGTTAGCCGAGCCCGAGCTCGCCTCTACAGAACCCATTTCCCCTTGCTTCCTGACACTTTGAGACTTCTTGATCTTTATCTGGCGATTTCGGGGCCGACACCATCGAGTGACTTCCGGCCCCGTCAGCTAGGTGAGAGCCTGACAGCGGGATCTGCTCGAGGCCAAGGATGACACAGAGTGACTTCCGGCCCTGCCATCTAGGTGAGAGCCTGACAGCGGAATCTGCTCGGGGTCCAAACACATTCCATCGAGTGACTTTCGGCCCTGTCAGCTAGGTGAGAGCCTGACAGCGGGATCTGCTCGGGGTCCAAACACATTCCATCAAGTGACTTCTGGCCCTGTCAGATAGGTGAGAGCCTGACAGCGGGATCTGCTCGAGGCCAAGGATGATACCGAGTGACTTCCGGCCCTGCCAGCTAGGTGAGAGTCTGATAGCGGGATCTGCTCGGGGTCCAAACACATTCCATCGAGTGACTTCCGGCCCTGTCAGCTAGGTGAGAGCCTGACAGCGGGATCTGCTCGAGGCCAAGGATGACACCGAGTGACTTCCGGCCCTGCCAGCTAGGTGAGAGCCTGGCAGCGGGATCTGCTCGGGGTCCAAACACATTCCATCGAGTGACTTTCGGCCCTGTCAGCTAGGTGAGAGCCTGAAAGCAGGATCTGTTCGAGGCCAAGGATGACACCGAGTGACTTCCGGCCCTTCCAGCTAGGTGAGATCCTGGCAGCGGGATCTGCTCGGGGTCCAAACACATTCCATCGAGTGACTTCCGGCCCTGTCAGCTAGGTGAGAGCCTGACAGCGGGATCTGCTCGAGGCCAAGGATGACACCGAGTGACTTCCGGCCCTGCCAGCTAGGTGAGAGCCTGTCAGCGGGATTTGCTCGGGGTCTAAACACATTCCATTTCTCTATGCATGCTAGCTATGACAATACTGGAGGGTTGAAGAAATTTATTATAATCAAAGTATCGCTTACATGTTTCAGGGGAAAAATCGTTTTAGGTCGTCACCACTCCAGGTGAGACTGAGGGTCTCGCCCTCTACATTTTGAAGTCGATAGCCTCCTGACTTCAAAGCTTCCTTTACAATAAATGGTCCCTCCCAGCTGGGATTGAGCTTCCCTACAGATGTCGACCTCCCTACTGCATCCACCTTCTTTAGCATCAAGTCCCCTTTCACGAACTGCTTGACCCTGACATGTTTGTCAAAGTACTTGGTCATTCTTCTTTTCACCTCCTCCTGTCGGATAGCGGAAAGGTCCCTCAGCTCTTCCACCATGTCAAGGGAGAGCCTCAGCTCCTCCTCGTTCTCTGCTTGCCACTCCTCCAGGCCTTCTTTGGCCGCAACGACTCGTGTTGTTTGGACTTCAAATTCCATGGGGAGCACTGCCTCGCACCCATGAGAGAGTTTGAAGGGGGTCTCTCCAGTAGCCGTGTTGGGGGTGGTTCTTAGGGCCCAAAGAACCGCGGGAAGCTGCTCCACCCAGCTCCCCTTCAAATTCTCCACCTTTTTCTTGAGGAGGTTGACGATAATCTTATTTGCGGCCTCCACCTGCTCGTTGCTCCTGGGGCGATGGACCTGTTGAAATTTGTGAAGTGGAAGTGGGTGACGGGACAGGCCGGGCGGCCTGGGCGGACAATTTGGCGGACTAGGCGGACTGGGCGGACTGTGATTTGCGGCCTGGTGGAAGGTCTAGTGAGAAGTCAGTTGTTCTTCTGGGCGGTTTGCACGGGTTGAGTCCGCGGACTATGCGGCCTGGTTTCTGCGGATAGGGTATTTGCTGATTGGCTTTGCCATGGAGCGGCCTGAGCGGATAAAGGCTTGCGGACTGGTGCATTGTTCAGTGGCCGCAGGTGCAAGTTTGTGCTGATAGGCGGTTTGGCTCGTGTCCGCGGGTAGCTTGCGGACTGGTGTGTCCGCGGTATGGGCTGTTGCGGACTGGGCTTGGAGCTTGGCTGAGGCCTTGTCGAGCTCTGGTGGCACAGCAGGCGATTTGCTGAGATCGATTGGCGGACTGGGTTTGCAGTCCGGGTTGGCTGCTGCTTTGGACAGTAGTGCGAGGAGCTGGCGGACTGATGGCGGTCTGTGCTAGGGTGTTTGGTGGACGGGAATTTGAGTCCGCCATGCTCGCATTGGCCCTTGATGGTTTTGGACTTGGTCACACTTTGTGCTAAGGCCATGGTGTCCGCGGTATCCGCCAAGTCCGCTGTGACCGGGCGGACTATTACTGTCTTCCTTTGGTCGTGGACTTGTGGCGGATTGAGGTGTGAGTCTTGCGGACTGCCTCGGGTTGGTGCGGACTGCCATTGAAGGAGGTTGCTGTCTTGCAGTGGTTGGAGCTTTGCGGGCTGATGCCTTGTCCGCATAGCTGAGCGGACTGGAGAGGGTTCGCCAATGTTTGCCTTGCTCCTGGCGGTTTTCCTTGGTATCCGGCTAAGTCCATGCGGACTCGGCGGACGGTGTTTTTGCTATCGCGCGGGCTGGGGTGGTGACGCTATCTCTTGGGCGGTGACCACGCTCCTCACCTTGCCTATAAATAGGACCCCCCTGGCATAACCTAAATAACTAGAGTGAACAGTAAGTTGGGGTGTGCAAGGAGCTGTGGTCTGTGTTTGTTAGTCCGCACGGATTGTTTCAGGCTGACGGTTTACTGTGTGCAGGTCGCGCGGATAGCTTCAAGGAGCTAGGAGTTTGGCTGTGACTTCGGTCAAGTGCTTGGAAGTGTGCGGTCTCTGCGGACTCAGCAGGAGGTCGCTCTGCGGCTTGTCAGTTCTGTTTCATCTTTGTCAGCCTCAATAACCTGTCCGCCGGCTTCAGGCGGGTAGGGTGTTCCTCAGTTCAGGTTCAGCAGAAGGCGAATAACGGTGTGTCCGCGCGGCCTCGCGGCTTCGGCGGACTCCGTGTCTATTCGGCGGATTGCAGCGTAGCTTGGGCGAGCTCAGCGGTTGCGGCGACCTCGGCGACCTCGCGGTCTCGGCGGACTCCGGTGCTGTCCGCCCAGCTTGTTTTTTGGTGCTTTCTGTTTTCAGCTGTTATACTAGCGAAATCATGTCTTGCTATGTATGCCTCGCATTGTAAAGAAGTGAATGAATAAAAGACCTGTTTGTGCTTCCATTGTTTGTTGGGATTTACCTTTGTACCTCTAGTCCTTGATTTCCGCTGGTTCAACGTGCGAACTGGGTAGTTCCGAAGATATTAATTTGGCGTTTGGGCTATCTTGCTGACCACGTTGAGAAAATTTTAACATGGTATCAGAGCGAGGTTTCTGAGGTTCAGCTGCGTGAGCGGAAGTCAGCCAGTGTTGTTACTCAGTGATTGAGTGGTGATCAACCTGTGTTGTTGCTCGGAGCTGCTGTAAGGTTGCCAACAGGTGTTGCAATGGAAGGGAGTTTTGCAAGAGGTCTGGGCATTGAACTCTTAACGCCGACTAACTTCAAGAAGTGGAAGTCGTGCATGAAGAGTTATCTTCTGGGCGAGGAGCTGTGGGAAGTCGTCGGTGGAGACGACAGACAGGAAGTCACTGCTGCTTTCGGTACTGCTGAGCAGGTTAGGCTCTGGAGAAGAACAAATGCTAAGGCGGAGTTCATTCTAAAGAGAGCCGTATCTCCGGAACTGTTTGATCACATCATTGGATGTGAGTCGGCTGCTGATATTTGGACAACCATTGATGAGTTGTTCAATAGGAAGAATGTGGCGCGGCTTCAGTTCCTGGAGAATGAGTTGGCCAGGGCAACTCAGGGAGACTTTTCCATCTCCAAATACTTCTTAAAGATGAAGAGCTTGTGTGATTAACTGTCGGCACTGGATCCTGATGAGCCTATCTCTGAGGCAAAGATGAAAAGGCACATTATCGGCGGCTTGCGGAAGGAGTATGTGGCCTTTGTTACATCTGTTCAAGGGTGGGCTACTCAGCCGTCGTTGCTGGAGCTGGAGAATCTGCTTGCCTCGCAGGAGAGCTTAGTAAGGCAGATGGCTGGAGTGAACCTGAATCAGGAAGGCAGCGAAGCTCTCTTCTCAGGCAAGAAGAAAGGATGGGAAGGGAAGAAGAAGAAGAAGGTGCAGGCCGCTGGTGAGAAGGAGACTTCAACTTCATATCCGTCGGAGAGGAGCAATGCTCCTAAGGACTGGAAGAAGAATCTGAAGTGCTACCGGTGTCATCAGCGAGGGCACTTCAAGCGGGACTGCAAGGTCAAACTACATCCTGGGCATGCTGCGGGAAAGGAGGAAGCTTGCTCAAGAAGTGAAGAAGCAGAATGAGGCGGAGCTTTTATGACGGCCACTTCTGTCCGGGCCCTGTCTGCTGAGGACTTCAACAGCGAGTGGATCGTGGACTCCGGGTGTGGTCATCACCTCACCGGAGACAAATCGAAGTTCTCCTCCATGCAGGCTTACTCAGGTAATGAAGCTATTATCACTGCTGATAATACTGTTTATGCAGTAGAGAAAGAGGGGGTCGTGTCTTTGGGTAGTGATCAGGGGCCACTCACGTTAAGGAGTGTGTATCACGTGCCGGGCATGAAGAAAAACCTCTTCTCGGTGACCAATGCGGTGGACGCTGGATATCACGTTCTGTTTGGGCCAACAGACGTGAGGTTCCTTCGCAACGTATCAGCGGTGAAGGCTGATGTTGCTCATGTTGGGAGGAGGGTGAAGAACTTGTTTGTTCTTTCCACCAATGCTTATGTTGATAGAATGAAGGCCAATGATAGCGCTGCTATCTGGCATGAGAGGCTGGGGCATGTTGGCATGGACAAGCTGAAGGCAATGACGAGTAGAAGTTTGGTGAGGGGGTTGCCGAAGTTATCCTCCTTTGGTGATGGGCATGTTTGTGCTGGCTGTCAATACGGTAAGACACATCGTCTTCCGTTTGATAAATCACAAACAAGGAGCAAGAAGCCACTGGAGTGTATTCATGGCGACCTGATGGGACCAACGGTTACTGCCAGCCTTGGAGGAAGCAGATACATGCTTGTCTTGGTTGATGACTACTCAAGGTATACTTGGGTCTTCTTCTTAAAGGAGAAGTCGGAAGCCTTCCGTTTGTTTGTGGAGTTTAAGGAGTTGGTAGAAGGCCGGCTTGGCTTGCGGATTAAGAAGCTTAGAACTGATAACGAGGGTGAATTTGTCTCCTCCGAGTTTTCTAACTTCTGCAGGAAGCACGGGATCCAACGGGAGCTTACTTGTACCCACACTCCACAACAAAATGGGGTAGCGGAGCGGAAGATCCGTCATTTGACGGAGACCTGCAAATGCTGGCTTCATGCGAAAGATATCCCAAGGTCCTTTTGGGCGGAGGGAATGTCTTGTGCTGCTTACGTTATCAACCGGATGCCACTCAGCCCTATCAACATGAAGACTCATGTTGAGCTGTTACTGAAGGAGAAGCCGAGTGTTGAACACCTTAGGGTGTTCGGTTCAACTTGCTACGTGCATGTCCCGGATGCTTCACAGACAAAGCTGGATGCGAAGGCAAGGAAACTTGTCTTTGTTGGCTATGATGAGCGGAAGAAGGGATGGAAATGCATGGACCATGTGACGAAGAAGTTCGTGGTGTCAAGAGACATTGTCTTTGATGAGCTGACGTCATATGGAGGTGGCTCAGTGGAGCTAACCGGAAGTAGCAAGGTTGATGAAGCACCGGTGGAGTCTGCTGAAGGCTTGGAAGAGGAGCTTGCTGTTTCACCAGCAGCTCCTGTTGCTTCGAACTCCGAGGCTGAGCCTTCTGGCTCAGGAAGCAGGGGGAGCACTGCTCAATGCTTGCCCCAGGTAGGAGTGGAGCCCGAAGAAGCAACGGAAGCCGTGAGCAAGGAGCCGGTTCTTCGGAGATCGAAGAGGGTGATTAAGCCACCGGCTCGGTACTGTGATGGGAATGCAGTGAGCTTTGTTTCCTGCTTCTTTGCATGTCCTCTGGATGAACGAGAGCCTGCAAACTTCAACGAGGCCACTGGAGTAAAGGAGTGGGATGATGCCATGAAGGAAGAGATTGATGCTCTGAAGAAGAATGAAACCTGGGACCTTGTGTCCAAGGTTGATGGCATTACTCTGGTTACTTGCAAGTGGGTGTACAAGTTGAAGAAGAAGGCTGATGGGAGCATTGATCGGTTCAAGGCTCGCCTGGTCGCTAGAGGATTCTCACATCAGTATGGAGAAGACTATGAGGAGACATTTAGTCCAGTTGCGAAGATGACTTCTGTAAGAGTGGTGATCGCCTTAGCTGCTAGCAAGGGATGGAGGTTGTGGCAACTCGATGTGAAGAATGCCTTTCTTTACGGAGAGATTGACAAGGACATCTTCATGGATCAGCCGCTTGGTTTTGTCTCTGAGAAGCATCCGGACTATGTCTGCAAACTCAGGGAAGGCTCTCTATGGGTTGAAGCAAGCTCCTAGAGCTTGGTATGGGAAGATTGCAGAGTACTTGCAATTCTGTGGATACCTTGCTTCTAACTCGGATTCAAGCTTGTTCGTCAAGAAGAAGGGAGAGCTACGAGTCTTGGTCCTGCTGTATGTGGATGCCATGATCATCACAGGAAACTCGAAGGGGGAAGTAGCAAGACTCAGGGCTGAGCTTGCTATACGCTTTGAGATGAAAGACTTGGGAGAGTTGCATCACTTTCTCGGTCTGGAAGTGGAGAGGAAGGAGTGCGGGGTTCTCATTAGCCAGAAAGGATATGCTGATCGCATTGTGAAGCGGTTTGGCATGGGCGAAGGGAAGAAGTGCTCTACTCCACTGGAATCTGGGCTGAAGCTTCGACGAGATGAGGGAAGGGTTCTTCATGATCCCTTGGTGTTCAGGGCTCTTGTTGGGAGCTTGATTTACCTGACGATTACAAGGCCGGATATTGCTTATGCTGTTGGCCGAGTAAGTCGGTATATGGCTGAACCAAGACAATCTCATCTAGTGGCGGCAAAGGGAATTCTGAAGTATGTCAAGGCTTCTTCTGACATGGGACTCCTCTATAGAAGGGACGCGGAGGTTGCGTTGCTCGGGTACACGGATGCTGACTATGGCGGTGATTCGGATAATCGAAGGTCTACTTCAGGTTATGTGTTCACTTGTGGTTCAACTAGCATCTCGTGGTGTAGCAAGAAGCAGGACTCGGTGTCGATTTCAACCACGGAGGCAGAGTATAAGGCTCCGGCCTTGGCTGCTCGGGAAGCCGTTTGGTTGAGGAGGCTTATAGAGGATGTTCATGAAGAAGTGCAAGGGCCTACTTTACTCCGGGGTGACAATGAGAGTGCTCTCAAACTGGTTAACAATCCAGTGTGTCACGCCAAGACCAAGCATATAGAGATTGATCACCACTTCATCAGGGAGAAGGTGTTGGAGGGGTCTCTGCTGGTCGGGCATGTTCGGAGTGAAGATAATCTTGCTGACATCTTCACGAAGCCACTGTCGAAGGGGCCTTTTGAACGCTTGCATAGCTTGCTGGGCTTGGTCACCACTTCCCACTTCAAGGGGGAGTGTTGAAATTTGTGAAGTGGAAGTGGGTGACGGGACAGGCCGGGCGGCCTGGGCGGACAGCTTTGGCGGACTAGGCGGACTGGACGGACTGTGATTTGCGGCATGGTGGAAGGTCTAGTGAGAAGCCAGTTGTTCTTCTGGGCGGTTTGCACGGGTTGAGTCCGCGGACTATGCGGCCTGGTTTCTGCGGATAGGGTGTTTGCTGATTGGCTTTGCCAAGGAGCGGCCTGAGCGGATAAAGGCTTGCGGACTGGTGCATTGCTCAGTGGCCGCGGGTGCAAGTTTGTGCTGATAGGCGGTTTGGCTCGTGTCCGCGGGTAGCTTGCGGACTGGTGTGTCCGCGGTATGGGCTGTTGCGGACTGGGCTTGGAGCTTGGCTGAGGCCTTGTCGAGCTCTGGTGGCACAGCAGGCGATTTGCTGAGATCGATTGGCGGACTGGGTTTGGAGTCCGGGGTTGGTTGCTGCTTTGGACAGTAGTGCGAGGAGCTGGAAGACTGATGGCGGTCTGTGCTAGGGTGTTTGGCGGACGGGAATTTGAGTCCGCCATGCTCGCATTGGCCCTTGATGGTTTTGGACTTGGTCACACTTTGTGCCAAGGCCATGGTGTCCGCGGTATCCGCCAAGTCCGCTGTGACCGGGCGGACTGTTGCTGTCTTCCTTTGGTCGTGGACTTGTGGCGGATTGAGGTGTGAGTCTTGCGGACTGCCTCGGGTTGGTGCGGGCTGCCATTGAAGGGGGTTACTGTCTTGCAGTGGTTGGAGCTTTGCGGGCCGATGCCTTGTCCGCATAGCTTGAGCGGACTGGAGAGGGTTCGCCAATGTTTGCCTTGCTCCTGGCGGTTTTTCTTGGTATCCGGCTAAGTCCATGCGGACTCGGCGGACGGTGTTTTTGCTATCGCGCGGGCTGGGGTGGTGACGCTATCTCTTGGGCGGTGACCACACTCCTCACCTTGCCTATAAATAGGACCCCCCTGGCATAACCTAAATAACTAGAGTGAACAGTAAGTTGGGGTGTGCAAGGAGTTGCGGTTTGTGTTTGTTAGTCCGCGCGGATTGTTTCAGGCTGACCGTTTGCTGTGTGCAGGTCGCGCGGATAGCTTCAAGGAGCCAGGAGTTTGGCTGTGACTTCGGTCAAGTGCTTGGAAGTGTGCGGTCTCTGCGGACTCAGCAGGAGGTCGCTCTGCGGCTTGTCAGTTCTGTTTCATCTTTGTCAGCCTCAATAACCTGTCCGCCGGCTTCAGGCGGGTAGGGGTGTTCCTCAGTTCAGGTTCAGCAGAAGGCGAATAACGGTGTGTCCGCGCGGCCTCGCGGCTTCGGCGGACTCTGTGTCTATTCGGCGGATTGCAGCGTAGCTTGGGCGAGCTCAGCGGTCGCGGCGACCTCGGCGACCTCGCGGTCTCGGCGGACTCCGGTGCTGTCCGCCCAGCTTATTTTTTGGTGCTTTCTGTTTTCAGCTGTTATACTAGCGAAATCATGTCTCGCTATGTATGCCTCACATTGTAAAGAAGTGAATGAATAAAAGACCTTCTTGTGCTTCCATTGTTTGTTGGGATTTACCTTTGTACCTCTAGTCCTTGATTTCCGCTGGTTCAACGTGCGAACTGGGTAGTTCCGAAGATATTAATTTGGCGTTTGGGTTATCTTGCTGACCACGTTGAGAAAATTTTAACAGGACCGAGGCGAACCTGAGGTCGACTCCAAGCTGTTCGCAAAAGCTGGTGAATTCGGCGCTGTCGAACTGGGGCCCGTTGTCCGTGACGATGGTCTGGGGCAGCCCATGGCGGCAGATGATCTCCCCCCAAATAAAGTTCCTGATTACCTGGGAGGTCGCCTTGGCCAGCGCCTTCACCTCCATCCACTTTGAGAAGTATTCAATCATCACTAGGAGGAACCTTCTCTGACCACTGGCTTGGGGAATGGTCCAACCAAATCCATCCCCCAAATTGCGAAGGGCCAGGGGGCCGTGATACTTCTGAGTCGCTGGGCCGGCTGTAGCTGGAGGGGGGCAAACAGCTGGCACTTATGACATCTTCTTGCGAACTCTGCGGCGTCTCGGCCTAGGGTGGGCCAGAAATACCCTTTCCTGACTATCCTTCCTTCCAGGGTCCGACTTCCGGAGTGACTCCCACATTCCCCAGAGTGGACTTCCTCCAAGATCCTTTGCACTTCGCCCTCGGCCACGCAGCGAGCCAGCATCCCTGAGAGGGTCTTCCTGTACAGCTGCCCGTCCTGGAGGAGGTAATATGCTGACTTGTGCCTTAGCTTCTTCTTATTTACCCCCTCCGGATACTCTCCCGTGGAGAGGAAAGCCACAACTGGGTCCATCCACGAAGTTTGTTGATCGATTTGCATGAGCTCTCCCTCTTCGATGGAGGGGCAGAACAGGTCGGTGATGGTACCCCCCACCTGGGGACCATGCTTTGCTAGCTGGTCGGCTTGTTCATTCTCTTCCCTGGGCACGTGTCGGATGGAGAAGATTTGAAAAGTGTCTATGACCCCTTCACTTTGGCCAAGTATGATCGCAGGGTGGGCTCCCTTACCTCAAACTCCCCGTTGATCTGGGAAGCTACCATCATGGAGTCAGTAAGGACCTTCACGTCCGACACCCCCAGCTCCCTGGCCAGGCGTAGCCCTGCTATCACGGCCTCGTATTCGGCCTGGTTGTTTGTAATGGGTAAGTATACCACCACCGTCTACTCAATTTGAGTCCCCTAAGGGATTTCCAGGATCACCCCCACTCCAAGGGAATGCCTCCCTGAGGCACCATCCACCCTCACCTTCCAAGGGGTCGGGCGGGTGAGTTCTTCCTCCGCCACTTCAACCGCGTAGTCGGCCAAGAAGTCGGCCATCGCTTGAGCTTTGATCGAGAGCCGCGGAACGAAGGATACATTGAACTCGCTCAGTTCCACCGACCACTTAGCCAGCCTGCCTGAATGCTCCACCCCCTTAAAGATGTTGCAGAGAGAATGGTCGGTCACCACTCGGATTGAGTGTGCCTGGAAGTAAGGTCGCAGCCTCCTGGCCGAGATGATCAGGGCGAAGACTAGCTTCTCCAAAATCGGATACCGGAGCTCGGCCTTCCTCAGGACCCGACTCACGTAATAAATAGGGAGCTGCCTCTTCCCCTCTTCACGAACTAAGACGGAGCTCAAGGCCTCCGCCCCGACCCCGAGATATAAGAACAGGTCATCCCCCTCCTTTGGCCCTTGGAGCAGCGGAGCCTGTGTTAACTGCACCTTGAGGGCCTGGAATGCCTCCTCGCACTCCTTGGTCCATTCAAACCTCTGACCACCCCTCAGCGTTTTGAAGAAGGGGGAGCACTTCTCCCCTGCCCGAGAAAGGAAACGACTCAGCCCTGCTAGCTTCCCCGTCAGCCGTTGGACCTCCTTAGCATTCCGCGGGGACCCCAGCTCCAAGATAGCCCTGACCTTATCTGGATTCGGCTTGACCCCGCGGGGGTGAGGAGGTGCCCCAAGAACTTTCCCATGCTGGCCCCAAAGACACATTTTAGGGGATTCAATCGCATCTTGTATTTGCGCAGGGCGACAAAGGTCTCCTCTAGGTCCCGGAGGTGGGAGTCCACATCCCGACTTTTGACCATGAGGTCATCTACATACACCTCCAAATTCCTCCCCCTCTGCTCCTTGAAGACCCTATCCATCATTTTCTGGTAGGTTGCCCCAACATTCTTCAGCCCGAAGGGCATCATATTGTAGCAGTAGCATCCATCCCCTGTGATGAACGAGACATCCTTGATGTCTGGGGGGTGCATCCTGATTTGATGATAACCTGAAAAAGCATCTAAAAAACTCATTACAGAAAAACCGACGGCTGAGTCAACCAGCGCGTCGATCCGAGACAAAGGATAACAGTCCTTAGGACAAGCTTTATTAAGTAAAGAAAAATCGATACACATCCTCCATCGGTCGTCTCCTTTCTTAACCATGATCACGTTGGAGACCCAGCCGGGGTACTGAAGACACAAAGCCGGCCTTAAGGAGTTTCGCCACCTCCTCCCTGATGGGCTCTGCCAGCTTTTCCGCAGTGGACCTCTTCTTCTGCTGAACGGGGCGTGTTCCCGGGTCCAGGTTGAGGCGGTGGCAAGCCACATCCGCGTCAACCCCCGGCATCTCCGCGGTGTTCCAAGCGAATATGTCCACATTCTTCTGGATGCACTCCAGCATCCTGCCTTGGTCCTCCAGGGTCAGCCCCTCGCTGACGCGGATCTTCTCCATCCTGCCTCCTGGGTGAGCACCTCTAGCTCCACCACTTCCTCTGCAGCCTCCAGCCTGGACTGCTCCCCTCATCCTTCAGCATCCCCTTCCTCCGGAACGGGGACCTCTACCTCCACCTCTCCTCCCACGGCCATCACTTCAGCCACCTCCTCCAGATCTCCTCCTGCCGCCTCCTCCTCTGCGCAGTTCTTCATTTCCAGCTCCTCCTCTCCTGCTTCCTGCCCTGCCTCCTCCATCCTTCGCCCCATCTCTTCGGATCCCTCCATCCAAGAGATGGTGTTCACCGCAGTGACATAGCACTCCCGCGCCACCTTGGGGTCCCCTCTGACCCTGACCTGAATCCCCTCGGTGTTGAACTTTAAGCACTGATGGAAAGACGAGGGGACGCAGCGGAAGGCGCTGATAAGGGGCCTCCCGAAGATGGCGCTGTAGCTGCTGGGGGCGTCCACGATGACGAACCTGCAGTTTCGGGACTGCCCCCCCAGGGTGACATGGAGGCCTACTCCTCCCTCCACTTCCTTGATCTCTCCTGAGAACCCGAACAAGGGTCCATCCAAGGCCAACACCCTCTTTGCCTCCACCTTCATCGCGTCGAACGCCTTTTTGAAGACGACGTTGACGGAACTCCCGTTGTCCATGAGGATCCGAGAGACGGTGAAATTTTTGATGGCTGCCTTGATGACCAGCGCATCGCAGAATGGGTCCTCGTGGTCTGACATATCGCTCCTGGAGAAAGTGATCCTCTCCTCCGGGGGTGGTGTTTGGGATGTGGAGGCAACGCTCCGCCGGTACATGGTGTGGAGGCTTGCCTTGCTGGAAGCCTCGACACCTACCCCTCCGTGGATCACTCTGATCCCTCCTCGGGTTCCCACGTCCACCCGGTCTTCGCAACGATCCTCCTCCGCCCGAGGCAGGACCTCCTCAATCCTCACTTCTTGCCGCTCCTGCTGCTGCTGCCCCCTATTCCCCCTCATCTCCAAGAATTCCGGGCACGTGGCCGTTGCGTGCCCCTCCTCCTGATGGAAGTCACAATAGGACAACTCCACCCTAACTTCTCTTCTCCTCCTCCTCATCATTCCCCTCCTTGCTCCCAGGGCTATGGCCATGGCCTCCTCTTGATCGGGAAGCCGGGGCCTCTGGCCCTGCCTACAGCCCGGAGGGTGGAACTGATCTTGCCTCCCCTGGTAGTAATCCCTTCCGTGGTATCCCCTCTGTGGCCCTTGCCCTTGCCACTCTCGTTTCCAACCTAGCCGACGGTCGGGCTCCTGGCGCCCCCACCTCGGCTGCTGCTGCCCCTGGAGCTGCCTCTGCTCCCTCTGCCTGGGCTCCCCTCTCCTTTCCTCCTGTTCTCTTCCTCCCTTCGACTCCTTTTCCTCCTCAGTGGCCCACCTGACCAGTTTCCTCGCGAATTCCGGGTTTCATGCCTCCCCGTCAACTTCCCTTGCCGCCCTCTCCATCAGCTCCTCGTAGGAGAGGGGGGGGAGGACCCCTGCTGCAGGCCCAGGGTAAAGGCCATCATCAAGCTATGGCCTGACATCTCCTGGACCTGGGTGACTTCCTCCTGAAACCGGTCCACGTAGCTCCCCAACGTCTCGTTCACCCCCTGCTTGATGTGGAACAGGGACTCGGACTCCTTCTTCCTCTTCTTCGAGGTAGTGAACCTCAGCATGAACCCCGACGCAGGTCCTCGAAGCAGTAGATGGAGCTGGCCGGTAGCTGATGGAACCACTCCCTTGCCTTCTCTCTGAGGGTGATGGCGAAGAGTCGGCATTTGAATCCGTCCGACATCTGACGGATGGAGACTACATCTTCGAACCATTGGACATGTTGGACCGGGTCTCCCTTCCCGGTGTAGTAGGACATCTCGGGTTCCCTGAACCCATCTGGAACTGGAGCTGAAGTGACCAACTCGCTGAATGGACTTCCTCCCCCCACTGGGCGAGCCGGCGAGTCTCGCGAGCCCAACTCGCCGAACCTGCCTCGGCCTGCCGAGCCGGGGAAGAGCTCGCGCCCGGGGAGCTCGCACCCTCGGCCTTCCTCGGCCACCTCCTTCCCAGCTCGCCTGCCGGGAGCGTCCTCGCCCAAAGAGGGGGCGGCCGCGATCTGGGCTGCCGGAGTCGAGCACTCGGCCCGCGTGCCGAGTGCGAACTTGACGAGGCCCAACACCTCATTCCTGAAGTCTTCCAACATCCCCACCGTTACGGGAGGCGGGGGGGGGGGGGGGGGGGGGGCGAGTTCTGCTTGTCAGATCCCTGTCCTGTCATTGAACTCGCTGAAGCTTTTCTGCACTGACCACTATCCACGCTCACCGCACCAAAATGTTGAAACCGATTCCTCGATTTCCTGTGGAGTTCGACCCGTGGGGAAAGGGGTGATCTCGCGCCTACTTCGCCCCTGCAAGCAAAACAACAGAGAAGACAGTGTAAGTCCGACCCAAGGGCTCGGCGGGGGAGGTCCCACCACAAACCCGAAAGATCTCAGAGCGCTTCCCCTCCTTAGCCAGAAGCCGAGCAAAGGTACCCTCAGAAAGCACTTGAAGATTGGAGCAGGAGAGCACAGAAAAACCTGCTTTCTGGGGTACCCTTGAGTCCTATTTATAGTTTTAAAATCTGGACTGTCAATAACCAAAAGAACTGAACTGAAATTACCAGAAAACCCTTGGTTGGGTCTGCCAACAGCCAAACTCCGCTGTTTTGAAGGACTATGGGCAGACCAGCGGGGGCAAGATAGTAAAAAATACCTCATACATCCAGGCGAGCTGGGGAGCTTTGACCACCTCGACATGTTCTGCTCACCTACTACTGCCGAGCTCCACCGCGAGAATGCGAGTTGTGGCTCGCTCGGCGAATGCCGAGCTCGGGGTCGCCGAACGTCGATCTCTGGTCGACGGATGCCGAAATCGGGCTCGGCCCCTCCACTGCCGAGCTCGCCTATTGTCCTCAGCCCGATCCGCCTAGACCCTGGTGACCCTTGCTCGCCGGACACGGGGTTGTACACATGCGACAATGACATAGGCTCTATCTACATCAAACCTCAAAATCCCGGAATGTGAGAATAGAAGATTGTATTAGCTATCAATGTTGCATAAATTTGATTTAACATGACAAAATTAACCACATTGAAATTGACCTACACTTGATAAAAGCGAAACTAGAGTGTTGGATTGTAGCACTCCATATATGTTAGCAAAGGATCAGTAAATCAATGTTTTTACCACAATACATTGATTTTTTCGTTCTTGAAGGTCATTAACAACACAGGATGGAAAATCAAGTTCAGAGAATCACATAAAACTGGCGGAGCAGCTGCTCTGCAGCGTTGCGTGAAAGGAACAAGATGAAAAATTATGGTTTACCTCCGGAAAATGGTTGTTGAACCACACGATTCGTCCTAGCACTCGAATCGCTGGAGATGAGAGTAGGTCCTGGTAGCTGGAAGTGCCAGAGAAGAGATCTGAGGGGTCGGAGAAGAGATCCGGGGCGCCGAAGAGGAGAACGAGCGCGATCCCGGAGATTACCGGCCGCCAGAGAGGAGAAGGAGCGCGATCCCGGAGATTACCGGCCGCCGCCGAGGAGAACGACCGCGATCCCGGAGATTACCGGGTTGGAGCGGCGACGCGATGAGGCTATGACGTGATTGGAGCTGCTCGGGCACCGCCGTCGCCGTGGAAGACTCGCCAGAGGAAGAGTGGCTGACGGTATGCGGGATTCATTCAGCGATATTTATTCACTGCGGGGTAAAATGGGTATCACACTGCGGGGTAAAATGGGTATCGCCTAACTTCAGTCCGATTCAGTCGGATTCAGTCGGACTGAAGTGAGGCCCGACCGGGGCGGGGGGGGGGGGGGGGTACGCCGACCTCGCGTGGGTATCTACTTAAGTCGCAATCTACCCCAGTCTCAATCTACCCAACTCTCAATCTACCCAAGTCGTAATCTACCCAAATCGCAATCAACCTAAGTCGCAGACCTCCATCTTGCATTAAATCAAATTTGAAGGTCGTCAATCCGTAAGAACCTGCACAAATTCAGATAAATCACACATAATCACAAGCATCAACACAGAAGATAATCGCAAGCTCAAACACGAGATTCAAACTCGTCATAATAATGAAAGAATATTACATATTGTCCATTTCAATGTCGCCAGGAGGCGAGAAAGAAGAAATGAAGAAAGAATTCTAAGTCCTAGAAGGTCGCTGCTCGGGAAGAGGTGTGTAACACCCCCATCCGTCACATGAAATATAACAGAAGGTCCGACTGGGGCCCCACGCCATATTCCACGGACAGTTAGTGGAGTTACATTTTAATACCAAATTACTATAAAACTACTACTACTCGAATCCTAACACAGTGTATTTTAACGGAAGCTTTTAAACAATTATAAGAACCCATCACAACATGAATGTCCACTAACAACCAGCAGTAGAAATGAAAACAAATCCACAAAAAGTTTTGGCCTTAAGACCTTACATATGTTTTCTTAATATAACAAGTGTTTTACAAACTTCTTCACGCAGGCCGACCACACATGAACATAGTAAAAAAATACTTCGCTTTGGCCTTCGAGGGCCTGCACAGCATCGGGGGCTTCAGCTCGCTACTTGCCACTTGGCTCACCTATTCCTGTATAAGAACATTCCACCGAACGGTGACAAAACAAGGCAACAGTCAGCTAAAGATGACCAAATTATAACGACCACACCCCTTACTCGGGGCGGCGGTGCTCCTTCCCTGCATTTTATTAGCAAAACCAAAACATAACAATGAACGTGGAATTTAAGAACATTTCACCACAGACGTTGGCACAACGGCCGTACGCCCCATGCACTCAGGGCACATTCTCGGTGTTTAGACAAGCCAGAGACTCACCACCGTACATAAGACGACAACATAATACGCATTTTTTGGGTAGTTCGATAACTGCCCTCTAGCCCTTCGCCATTTGGGGAATGGATTTAATAGGTCCTTTCTCCCAAGCCAGCGGTCAAAGGAAGTTCGTTCTCGTTATAATCGACTACTTCTCCGAGTGGATCGAGACAAAGGCTCTGGACAAAACCTCATCTCAAATCATGAAGAACTTCATCCGGGGGGAGATTGTCTGTCGCTTTCGAATCCCTCTAGCCATCATCATCGAGAACGACCCACAATTTTCGAGCTTAGAGCTGGTGGACTTCTGCAAGCAATTAGGGACGGATCTTCGATTCACCTATGTACACCACCCTCAAAGCAACAGATAGGTGGATGACGTCAACAAGTTGATCATCAACCTTTTGAAGAAGAAAGTCACCAACTTGAAAGGCAACTGGGCGGAACAACTCCCTTCGGTCCTATGGGCCCTGAGAACGATTTCTAACTCAGCCTCAGGGGGGAAACGCCTTTCAAGTTATCCCACGGGTCTGAGGCTCTCATCCCAGTGGAAATTCGAAGTTCGGAGTCCAAGAGTTTCCTATGTAGAAAGGAAGAGGACTTCACATGTCCAAGTAGAGAATCGTTACTCTTTGCGCTCTCTTTGGTGCCATGACCAAGATCTAGACTGATGAACGTGACCACAACGATCTTGCCTCTACGGATCCAGACTCGGCTTGCGAATCAGAGCTTCAGAACTTCAACAGCGGAGGGATCTCCTTCCTCTTTTTCCTCCTCCATAGTAGAAGGCCTAAGCGAGTATGGCGAGCTCCCCTCGCATACTCGCTAGGTAGGTGACTAGGGAAGATACTCACCCAATCTGGGCGAGTTCTACCAAATACTCGTCCCGTCGCCGAGGGTGAGACTATAAATAAGACCCACCTCCCTTTGGATTTGCCTATAAATAAGACCCCAGGGCTACGAGGAGATGGACCTTCAGAATCTCGCAAAAGATCTCGACTACATCAATTCCTAGACTTCAAGCTGAGCCTTTGGATTCTTTCTCCAGAGAGATAAGTCGCGAGCTAGCGACCATCCACCTTAGCATCTTCAAAGCATTCAGATACGTGGTGGGACCTCCCTGTCGCAGCACCTGAGGTCTTGTTTGTTGCCCGTCTTTTTCCTTGTCCTAGCCCGTTTGCCGTCGAGCCCGACCGATAGACCGGTAACCTTAAGCTGCCTTGATCCGGATTTTGAAGTAGAGATTTTTCTGGCTTCAACAATGCTCGTTAGTCGTTATCTTCCTTACCAGTTACGTCTTGTAACAACTTACAGATTAATAGACTTATATAGTGTACATATGTATCTTATATTGTGAACATAACTTGAGTAGTGAATTCCAGCAATAAACCAAGGGCGGTGATATTTGCAGGCCATCTATGGATACTTGCAGCCCCTTCTCTTAAAAAGAAAAGGGCAATTTTTTTTTCTAATAAAACCTCTAATTGCCGCCCCCTCTCATCGCGAACCCTAATCCCACGATACATCTTCCGCCGCTCCGCTCGGAGAAATCATCGCCGACCTCCGCACCGCTGGGCCGACCTCCGCCACGCCACCGTGCGAACTGCTCGCCAACGCCGCGCCGCCCATTCGGAAGTCTCCTTGCTGCCGGCGCCGCCACCTGGAGAAGTGTGTGGGTGCGACTGTGCGTTTTCCCTCCTCGCCGGCTGGATAGCAAAGCCCCGATTTCCCCCTCACCGCCCGGTAATGTTTCCGTTGAGCCTCTTTGATGTCGATTAGTTTTTTTTGTTGATAAGCTCGTCCAAGATGGGGGTTTTGGAGGAGCGGGAAGTTGATGCCGATTAGTTTTTGCTTATTAGTTTTTTTTGTTGATAGCTGGTTCTTGAGTTTTATTCTTAGAGGTTCACTTGCACCCTACTAAAGCTGTCATTAAGTCAAACAACATTCATGTTTAAATTTTCTCCAAACCTTGTTGTTCTTCAAACATTGCTTGATACCAACAGGATTAGTGCATGCCTCACGAAGGGCTGAGGCTCATGAAACGATATAAATCATAGAAACAATGATAGTCTTTGTGACGAACAAGTTGATGTCTCATAGCAATTGAGTTATTTTCAGGATGCGGGTGATTGGGGTCAGGAGAGCCACCTATTGACAAAGACTAATAATATATAATATATGTATTTGTGCATGTTCTTCGGAGTGTGGTATGCTGATTTTATCTGTGGTATGCATGTTCTTGGGAGTGCGGTATGCTGATTTTATTTGTGGTACCTGCATTAAAATTAGTAGGAAAAGGAGTGGAACAAAGAGGAAGAGTGAATGCAAGAGAAAATATGCAAAAATTTGGATAGTGAGGAATATATTGTGTTCCCAGAATGCGATGGGTCAAGATACCAAACAATGGTATCTTTTATGTTCAATACCATAGCCTGGGAAGCAATAAATTGGACTTGAAAAACAAGTTTTAGGCGTTTTTGATGTTGCAAAAAAAATGAAGCAAGCAAATCCAAAGACTATAGTTTGAAGATATTCCATACAACATTTCATATAGGAATTGGCGGTTGATCACAGGAGGTGGGAGTTGATTTATGGCATAAACAATAATAATAAGAGATTTTTCAACCAAAAAATGCTTATGACAAGAGGTAAATGAAAGCACGATTCAAAGAGTATAGAACATGTCCATGTTTTGATTCAAAGAGTATAGAACATGTCCATACTCATGCCTTGTATCTAAATGTCTTGTATTCTCCTATTAATTATGAGAATCATACTCATCCTTGTATCTAAACGCCTTTCGTGATGCTCCTTATCAAATGTTATATTCGAAATGTATTTTTTGATTTGAAGAACTAAAGTATCTTTTGGTTTTTAGGGTCTTTTATGCATTCAAATCGTGGGATTCTCTGTCAACCTTCAAAATTAGTTGAATATGTCGGAGCCTTCATCTCCAACAATATCTCCCACTTTTGAGGTAATACAGTTCATAATTTTTGGGTTGTGATTTTTCTTTTTTTTTTGAATAGTTAGCATTGATTTTGTTTGTTGGTTCATCAATTTTAGAGTGAAATGCACAGTGGAGGGGTAAAATTGTTGACTTATGGAGATGTTCCTCAACAACCACATGTTGATATGGGGGAACATTTTGTAACAAATATGAGTTTTTCTACTAAGGAAGAATTGATTGCATGGGCTAGACATGTTGGTAAAGGCTTGGGATTTGTTGTTATCATTCTAAGGGCCGACAAACTCGAAAAAAGAGCAAAACCTAGAGTTACTCTTGGATGCGATAGATATGGAGTTGTGCGAGCAAGTCAAAATCCAAAAAATTTTGTAAAGCAAAATCTACGAAAATCTAGCTCAAAGAGATGTGGTTGCAAATTTTCACTTCGAGGACGGAGAGAAGAAGAAAATGAATGGAAAATTACAGTTGAATACGGGATTCATAATCATGAGATGGTTCATTTAGAAGCACACCCTTATGCGGGAAGACTAAGCAGGTGCGAGCAAAAAATAGTTGAGGATATGTGTAATGCATCTGTGAAACCCCGAAAAATACTAAT
The DNA here is from genome assembly GCA_039583875.1 of Platanthera guangdongensis. Taxonomy (NCBI): domain Eukaryota; kingdom Viridiplantae; phylum Streptophyta; class Magnoliopsida; order Asparagales; family Orchidaceae; genus Platanthera; species Platanthera guangdongensis. The sequence goes on along the minus strand of CM077156.1, from coordinate 188,932,845 downwards.
GACGCTAAAGAAAAGAAATTCAGACAACAGTACAACATTGAGGACAATTTATAACCAAAAAGCAAAGATTCTCAGAGCCGAATTGGAGGGTGGGACTCCAATACAATTTTTATATAAGTGCATTGTCGATTATGGATATATTAGTTTTAATGCCGTGACTGTTTCTACTAATCAGTTGGAATGTTTATTCTTTGCACATCCGACTTCAGTTAAGTTGACTAATATGTTCTCAAATACTTTCATGATTGATTGCACTTATAAGACCAATCGATATCGATTACCTTTACTTTGTATTGTGGGTTTAACATCGACAAATCAGTCGTTTTTCTCAGCTTTTGCTTTCATGTCAAACGAAACTGAATGTAGCTATCGATGGGCATTGGAGTGCTTTAAGAGTATTTTTGAAGAAAGTAACTTGCCAAATTGTTTTGTCACTGATCGGGAAGTTGCTTTAATGAACGCAATCAAGTGTGTATTTCCTCAAGCCAAAAATCTATTATGTCGGGTTCATATTAGCAGAAATATTTTGGCGCATTGCAAAAAATTTTTCACAAACGGAAAAGAGTGTGACATTTTTTTGGGTGTTTGGCAACATATTGTAGAATCTATAACTGAAAATGTGTTCAACATGCGATATAATCAGTTGATAACTGATTATGGAGTTATGCACCCTAACGTTCTTTCATATGTTAACACAACATGGCTCGACCCGTACAAGGAATATTTCGTCTCAGCATGGATTGATAAATATTTGCACTTGAGTAATACGTCTACCAACCGTGTTGAAAGTGGACATAGCAAGTTGAAAAAATTCTTAGAAGTTTCTACTGGTAATCTCACAACCGTATGGAAAGCTTTTGATCAGTTACTTGTGTTACAACATACAGAGATTAAGAAGATGTTTGGGCAAAGCAAGATTCATATGAGCACATGGTTTAAAAGTTTGTTGTACACTGAGCTTGTTGGTAATATTTCAGTTTTTGCGTTAGAGCTTATTAAAAAATAGGAGATTTCAAGCAAAGCAATTGATTTTGAAACAGATAAATGCACGCATAAACTTAGATTTACATTTGGTTTACCATGCGCACACGAGTTATTGTCATTTGTCAGTGGTTTCAAACCATTGCCACTTTGGATGATACACAAGCATTGGAGACAGTTGACTTTGCTCGAGAACAAACATAGTCCTTCAATCAAAGTTGAATGCACGGATGGAAATGATATCGGTAATGATATTGAAGGTCTCTTAAATAGGTTTAAGACAAGTAGTGATCTCCAAAAAAGAGAAATAAAGAGAAAGCTCCGTGAAATAATCAATCCGCCATTAAGTCAAACACAAGAACCAAAAATTCCGAGAAAACTGCGGGGGCGTCCAAAGGGGAGTTTGAAGAGAATGGTGGATGATTATAAGACAACCAAAAGAGAGCTTTCATATTTTGAGCATGTCTTGATGCTTGATCACCAACCCATAAATACTAAACCTTTGAAGATGAATATAAAGAAAGCTGCAAGAAAGGTTATCCAAACAAGAAATACTTTGCTTGAGCATATCAAATCACCAATGCCACCATTCATGTCAACACATATTATTGATATCACCGATGTGATGGGCGATGGTCACTGCGGATATAGAGCGGTAAGTATTGCTATGAACATGAAGGAAAATTGGGTTCAAGTGCGTCGGGATTTATGCCAAGAATTATGTGAACATGAAGAGTTGTACAACATGATAATGGGAGTGACAAGGAGATTGGAGTTACTAAGCTCACTAGATTGTTATATTACTCCTGCACCGGTGGATAAATGGATGTCCATGCCAGATATGGGTCTAGTAGTGACATCATGTTACAACGCCCAATTTGTTCATTACTCAAGAGAACAATCATTCACATTTCTTCCATTGCATTCAGCGCCGCCACCTTTAAGAATGATCATCAATATTGGTTTTGTTAATGGCAACCATTTTGTTCTTCTGAAAATCCATGAAGATTGTCCGCTACCAACATTATTTCCGGTATGGTCGAGGTACCGTAAAGACATAGCAGAAGAATGGGAAATTCCTTACATAACACGCATTCAGAATATGTGAAAGGTATGCATTTGTTCAAGTGTGATTTATTTTCTACATAATTGTTTTAGGGCGCCATTGTTTTAATTTATATACTCAAATTTGTTTGTAGGTTGGCCATCCACTACATTCACGCTTATTTTATCAGGGGTATCAGACAAATTCATACATCTATTTTGTAAGATCTTCGCAACTTCAAATTTTTTTTATGATAGCATTTTCGTTTTACAATACTAAAATAAACCCATTTTTTAATTGTGTGCAGGCTAGTGTTTATTTTGGCGAAGATGTATCAAGCCTAAACGATATGTGTTCATTGCTATAACGGAGCTGAATGAAGAAAATATAGTTTTTGTAATTTTATTTTTGTTAGATTGATAAAATATATGTTTTTGTTTGAATGTATTATGTGTAATTTAGGGTTTATTAGTTTTAGCAATTAGTGGAGCAAAAAGATAAAAAAAAATCAATTATAAACTTTTTAAAAAGGGCTGCAAATATCCGATGGGACTGCAAATATCTATTTTTGGGCTGCAAATATCCAAGGGCTGCAAGTATCCATAGATGGCCTGCAAATATCACCGCCCTAAACCAATTGATTGTCTTGCCCACTCAAAGCAGATTTCAATACAGTGTTAAGATGTTCAAGAGCCCCTTCCCCTGCTGTATACGGAACACTGCAGCTACCAAGACAGGAAAATGTTTATAGTGATGTTTTCCTTATTTTACGGACTCTAGAAATGTGTTTGCAGGTGTAGAAATGAAAACTAAATATGCTCGGACTGCCACAAGTTCTTTTCCGCCGTGTTCCGCGCTCGGCCAACCGGGCTGCTGATGTTTGTGCTCGCTTAGCTATTTCCTCGGTTTTTTATTGGACTGATACTGTAGATTTCCCGCCGGAGCTTCTTGAGTTTGTTTGGAGCGACCGGGAGAACATCCGTTCGGTCTGACCCCCGCTTGGTGACTTTTTGTTCTTTTTCCTCCTTTTAATGCGAATGCAAGTTTCAAAAAAAAAACTAGATATGTCAATTTTGATTTCTTCCTCCATTTTTAAGTTTAAGTTAGGGTTTACCTGAAGGAATCTCGAGATGAGAATGTAATGATGTTAAGGTAGAAGGCTGGGAAGAAGAAAACTCTTTGAGGCACTGGAAGTGGTGGGAGTGCTGGTGCTAGAAGCGGAGACAGGAGTGGCTCAGCGAGGCGCGAGCAAGATGCCGAAGACGGGAGGAAGATGCCGGAGAAGGAAGCGGATCGGGAAGAGGGAGACATCGACCGGATTACGCGAATTGGGAGAGGCGAATTAGGGTTGCGAGTAAATTTTTTAAAATAAGCATTTTTAATTAAATTGAAGTGCGGATAGCCATGTGAAATTTGCGGTTAACAATATTCTTTTTTTTATTTACTTTTTGATGAACTTAGATTTGCATACTGCATAATTCTCCCCAAAACCCTATAAACCTCAATCCCCCCCTCTCCACTAGCACGAGGAAGAGAGAACCCTCTTCTCTCCATGGTAGCTGCATTAGCAATTAGAGCGGCGAAGAAACCTCTCACCTCTGCGCTTCCACGCTTCCTTACATGGCGCAGCCCCGGATTCCGGTGCTTCTGCAGCAGCAGCAGCAGCAGCGCCGATCTGCTCTCGCCACCATTTTCGGAGGCGGCGGTGGATATGGAGTCTCCTGTATCCGATCGCCCCCTGTTTCCGGGACGGAAGTTGCTGGACACCTTCAAGGTGGAGTTCGAGATTGGGTCTCGTATCATCACCATTGAGACAGGCAAGATCGCCCGATTTGCCAATGGATCCGTCGTCATCACTATGGGCGAAACAAACGTTCTCTCCACAGTATCGTCCGCGAAAACAGACGGTTCTCGCGATTTTCTACCCCTTACTGTACACTTCCCTCCCTACGCCTCACTATATTTTTAACTGGAGTAATCCTGTTTCCGTATATTTACAGCCAAATGCTTTGAAAATGGTATCCTCGAGCTTATTTTGTTTGCATTTCTTCTATGTTTTGATAATTTGTACTGAATAGTCAACATTGTTTTTTACTAAAGCCAAGAAATGTAGGCTGATGAGTTAATGTGCCCTCACATTTGTTTTTTTCTTCTTTAAGGCATTTTGAGACTCTGGATAAGTACTTGTGATAATTGTCTACTTGTTATCCCTTTTGATAGTGATAATAGGAACAAAATACAGCCACTTTCTTTTTGAAATTCTGCTCACAAGAAGTATCCAAGAACAGAAGGGGAATGACATAGCTCGTAAGATTTATCTTTAAAAGTTTCTATTTTGAACTATGGAAGCAAGTTTTTGAGATGTCTGGAAAGTTTTCTTATTGATCTTGATGCCGACCTCCCCTCTCCGACAATATTCTACCCTGATAATAAAGTTCTATCCATATCGTCGAGAATCTAGTTTTTTATGAACACAAAAAACATTTTGAAGTAGATTTTCACTTTATTGAAGAAAAAAAAATTAACTATGTAAAATTGATCTGCTGCATTTCCCGCTAGCCACTGCCAGTCTAATCTCTGATGTTCTCACCAAAACCTTGCCTCCACCCTACATTGACAGTTCTTCTTCAAGATTGACACATATAATTGGTATGCTCTAGACTAGGCTTGCAAACGAGTCGAGCTCGAGTCGAGCTCATCAAAAAATAGCCAGCTCGAGCTGATTTATTTGAGCTCGAGCGCGACGAGCTCGTATTAATTGTCTCGAACTCGAGCTCAACGAGCTCGGTGCAGGCTCGACGAGCTCAGCTGAGCTTGTGAGCTCAGCTCGAGCTCGACGAGCCTGCATCGAGCTTGCCGAGCCTGTACCGAGCTCGCCGAGCTCGAGAATTTGGAAGTCAAATAACTTTTTTCATATTTTAATATAGGTGAATTTATCTCAGATTAGTGTCATTAGCCTATCAAATGGATTATAAAAAAGGGAATTTTAACCCAAACAAAATTTTGTGGGCTGATTCATTCTTTGAGTCGTGACAACCTCCCCGAATGAAATTTAAACAAGCCCTAAAACTCACAGAAATATACACTAAAAGTCACATAGTTGTCTTTATAAGAATCATTTTGAAGCTTATAAACATGTATGTTGATCAAAGAACAACATGGACATTAATGCAAATGCTTGCTTTAAGCTCTTCACAGTCGAAGCTCTAAATTCTTATCCTCTTTAAGAGGACATTGTGCTATTAAAAGAACAACGTGGAATATATGAATACTTGAAATAAATGAGAGAGAATATGCTATATACGAGATATGATACAGGTCTCCAAACTGAATATGCTATAAAAGATCATTTAGCATCATGCAGGGGTATAATTGCATCATTTCCCTCCATCTAAGATAACTTACAGAAATGATGCAGGTCTCCAAACATAATTAGCAACACATAAAACAATGTTAATTACGTTTCACAATATGTGAAGTAAACAACTGCAAGCTGCAGAAACAACATTTTACTAAAAATTTTGTTAGCTGCACCAATTCACATTAGCTGTGAAATAAAACAGTATTCACTATGTTGCTCAATATGTGTAGTAAAAAGCATATTACTGAAGCTGCACCAATTCATGTTAGCCGTGAAATAAAATTACTTTAGCTAGAGCCTATTATAATATTTATACTCAGTAGTCAGTACTATGAGGAAAAACGATTAATTTGCAGTGCATTGATAAAAAACAGTCTAAAAAGATTTATTTGCAGTTACAAAATGGTCTAAAATCTGATCACAAGTCATAACATAGTAAATAAGAATGGTAAGACCATTCATAGAATCATAGTACTAATTATCCTTTCAATGCGTCATCATCAACTGGAAGTACTTGCACCACATTTTTCTCGCTCTATAATTCAAGACATAGCTTTTAACAATTACAAGTAGAGATAATATTTTTTACAAAAATTAATATCTTAGTTGATTATTTTTACCTTTGTCTTTTTAATCCCAAAATATTTTTTCAACCAATCTCCTCCACACATCAGAATTTAAACTGTGTCTGTCTTTAACGATGCACGATATTTATCAATAATTCTACTACCGACACTAAAAGTAGATTTCGAAGCAACCGACGTAATCAGAATTGCTAAAATATCTCTTGCCAATATCAACAATATCTTGTACTTTAGAGTATAAACCCTCCATTCCAAAACATCAAATTTTCTTTCATCTCTAATTTGATCTTTCTCGATCATGTAACAATTTTCTTCTAGATATATGTCAAGTTCAGATTTTTGAGGTTAAATGGACTCTAGAGATTTCACATAATCAAAATACTTGGACCATTCAGATTGAGTTTGAACATGTTTATTAGATTGACTTAAAAGACTACTCCATTCAATTTCCCCAATCACCTTACCTTCAATCATATGATTTTCCATATACTCTGCATAAAGTTTGTGCAAGGTCTCCTTAACAAAGTTTATTTCAAGTTTGGCTCTTTGTGTTTGTTGAAAGGAATAGAAATGAAATACTTGGTGCAATTCATTCATCCACATATGGGCTTTATATAGGACTTACATCAAGACACCCAACACCGATAGGCGGTGTGAGACTAAACTCAACAATATTAAACTATTACATAATAATAACTCTAACACTCCCCCTCAAGCTGAAGGGGGACCTACAACTGGAACACAACATAAAACGGAAGGTAAAAGAAGGTTGACGTGGGACAAAACAACAGCCACCGAGGCCCAACCGCGTGTCACCGGGGATACTTCAACCGGGCAAGAGTCTCACGACGCTGGTCCACAAAACCGACCATGACCACGCTGGATACACTCGGAGCGGAAACTAGGTCAACCACGAAAGGCCAAACCAACCCTACCAAAACCAGAGAAAACGACGAGGAGACACAAACAACATACGAAATCGACCTGGGGGCCATGTGTGACTAAGGCAGGAGTCGGGAAAGAGGCATCCGAGTCGCCGTTATCACAAACACTCCCCCTCACGTGGAATACGTGCACGAAGGCATAAACAATGTCTGGAGGCCGTGACGAACACTCCCCCTCACGTAGACCACGTGCACGTGTGGGACCCTCGTCGGGTACATGAATCCAGATCACGTGGGAGAAGACTGAAATCGTAAAGATGCAGACAAACACACAAACAACTTAAACAACAACTAGAAAGCAACAACCTAAAAAAAACTAAGGCCGGAGTCAGCCGGGCCGGAGAAGAACAACAGTAGCGCACGAAGAGCAGCACCAACAAGAGGGCTGCTGGGCCAGAGAAGATGTAGCCGGAGAAGCAGCGGCATAGGTCTGCCGGGCCGGAGAAGAGGCAGCCGCCGGAGGAGAAGAAGTTGCCGTCGGTGAAGGAGAGCAGCGACAGAGCCGAAGGAGAAGCAGCTGCAGCAGCAACCCAAGGCCGGAGCAGTAGGGAGATGCCGGAAGCCAGGCCAGAGAAGATGAAGTAGCGGTGGAGCAACGCCAGAAGAAGGAGAGCCGACAGGAGAAGTAGTCGTGCAGAGGAGCAGAGCCGAAGCCGTCGGGAGAGAAGCAGCCGTCGGGAGAGAAGCAGAGACGGAGCAGCCGACAGAGCATATGAGCAGCCGTCGGGGTCGCAAATAAGCAGAGACGAAGCCGTCGGGAGAAAGAGAGAAGTGCACGGTCGTCGGAAGCAGTCGATGCGAGCGAGCGAGCAACGCACGACGAGAGAATGTCCCGCTCCCGTCTCCGGAATCAGACGACCATTCCGTGGAAGGGAGCGAGGGAAAAACAATATCTGTGAGCCCTAGCAGGTCGTGGTCGCGGAAGGTCGGGTCGGAAAAGGGGGAACTGGCGGAAGCGAAAAAAATTATTTTTGGTCTTCAGAACCTGGCTCTGATACCATGTTGAGATGAAAAAAGAACCTTGTATATATGTTCACTTGTCTCAAATACAAAGAATAAATACATATTTATAGGATAAAGAGAGAGAGAAGAAAGTCCTATACATGGTGTGAGACTAAAGAGGAAAGAAATATTAATAAAAAATACGTAATGAGTCTTTGTCAAATGAACTTCTCTAACACTCCCCCGCAAGCTGGAGCGTACAAGTCATATGCACCCAGCTTGGACAAACACTGGTAAAATAAGGTACTTGATAAAGCATTCGTGAGAATGTCAGCAACTTGATCAGTGCCCGGTACATGCTTTAATTCAAGTTTCTTCATTTGAACTTTCTCCCGAATAAAATGACAGTCTACCTCGATATGTTTTGTGCGCTCGTGAAAAACCAGATTCTTTGCAATGCGTATGACCGCTTGAGTGTCACAAAATAGAACAACAAATGAACAAGTTTTACCCCCAGGTCAGCAAGGAGGCTTTCGAGCCATGTGAGTTCTGAGACAACCGATGCCATCGATCGGTATTCAGCTTCCGCAGAGGACCGAGCAACCACAGCTTGTTTCTTACTTTTCCATGTAATGAGATGACCGCCAAAATATATACAGAATCCACTGGTGGACCGCCGATCGTCCAGGGAGCCAGCATAATCGGCATCTGAATATGCAACTAATGCTGGAGTGGAGTTGGAGGTTTTGTAAACCAGCGCTTGACCCAGAGCTGCCTTAAGGTATCAGAGAATCCGTTCAACCGCCTGTAGATGAGAAACCCGGGGAGCATGAATGAACCGACTGACAATCCCAACATCGAATGATGTATCAAGCCTCATGACCGTTAGGTAGATTAATTTTCCCACAAGGCGTCGATACTATTCCGGATTCTGGAGAGGCAGATCATCATCAGAGGCATGAGCACAAAGCTTGTGATTTGCCTCCATCGGAGTAGTGGCTGGCTTGCAACCCGACTGTCCAGCATCTTTGAGGAGATCAAGACAATATTTCCGTTGGGAGATGACAAACCCATCCGGACGTCGTGCTACCTCAAGACCAAGGAAGTAGCGAAGATGCCCCAGGTCTTTGGTCTGAAACACAGTGCTAAGATGCTGTTTGACCGCGTGAATCCCCTTTAAATCATCCCCAGGGAGCAGGATATCATCCACATAAACCAGCAGAAGGATCGTTCCAGTTGCCCCATGTCAAGTGAATAGGGAGAAGTCTGCGGAACTTCGAGTGAAGTACATGTCCCGAACAACCTTGCTGAACTTGTCAAACCACGCCCGAGGGGATTGTTTGAGACTATAGATGGATTTCTTTACAAGACACACACGAGACTCCCCTGTGGTCTCAAACCCGGGCGGTTTGCGCATATAGACCGTTTCCTGAAGATCACCATTTAAGAACGCATTCTTGATATCCAGCTGATGAAGGGGCCAGTGGCGATGCACAGCCACGGAGAGCAGGACACGAAACGGTGTTGAGCTTGGCCATCCGGAGAGATAAAGTTTCCTCATAATCAAGGCTCTGCTGTTGAGTGAAGTCACGGGCCACCAGACGGGCCTTCAGACGGTCAACAGTGCCATCAAGAGCATGTTTGATGACGAAAACCCATTTACACCCAACAGGCTGTTGACTGGGAGGTAAAGGGACAAGAACCCAGGTCTGGTTGGCCCAAAGGGCCGTCATTTCCTCGTCCATGGCAGCCTGCCAGCCCGGATGCTGAAGCGCCTCCTGCACAGAGTTTGGGATAGAAACAAAGGATAACGATGTGACAAAGTGAAGAAGTGACAGTGAAAGACGATGAAGAGATACATAATTCGCCATAGGATGAGCGTTGGAGGCTGGAGCCGGAGCAGCAGGATGCTGAGCGTCAGAGGTCGAAGCCGACTGCAGTGGGGCAACGGGACGAGGAGAGCGACGATAATAGACCCGAATGACAGGTGGCTGGGGAAGGATCGGAGGCTGGGCAGGAGGTGGGGAGGGCAGAGACCGGGAAACAGAGATGACAGGGCGCACAACGGGCTCCGGAAGAGCAGCGAGATCCAGAGCAGAGAAGAAGGGAAGATCTTCCCGGAAAGTGACATCCGCAGAAACCGTCGCCTTGCGGATAGTGGGCGAATAACACACATAGCCCTTTTGAGTGCGCAAGTAGCCCACAAAGACATTTTTGACCGCACGGGGATCCAACTTGTCGGTAGATGGACCGAGGGGGTGAACGTAGCATGTACACCCAAAAATACGAGGAGTAAGAGGAAATGCCGGAGTGGAGGGAAAGAGGAGGCTGAAGGGAGTAGCATTATGGAGGACGGAGGACGAGAGACTGTTGATAAGAAAACAGGTCGTGGAGAGCGCAAAGTTCCAGTATGGTTTGGGAACCCGCATTTGAAGCATAAGAGAGCGACCCACATCAAGGAGGTGACGATTCTTGCGTTTGGCGACACCATTCTGCTGTGGGCTATATGCGCAAGATGTTTGGTGAATAACCCTAAACTCGGAGCAGAGGGTCGTGAAGTCATGACCAGTGTACTCGCGCGTATTGTCAGTGCGAATAGTTTGAATGAGCGCAGAGAATTGAGTGCGAGTTTCAAGAATGAATGCCCTAAATACGCGGGGAAGTTCAGAACAATCACGAAAGAGATACAATCATGTCATGCGAGAATAATCATCGATGAATGTAAGAAAATAACGGTAGCCAGAAATATTAGTAACCTTATACGGACCCCATATATCGGAGTGTACCAAAAAAAAGAGCAGAGCTCCGAGTACAATGAGAAGGAAAAGATGAATGCGGCTGCTTGCCAAAAATACAGGTTTCACACTGAAAAGCTGGAAGAGATACATCCGGGAGAGCCTTCTGAAGGACGGGAAGAGGAGCATGACCAAGATGCCGATGCCAATCTGAAGAGGAGACAGATGCGCGGAGAGTAGGAGAGTCATCAAGAAGGTAGAACCCGTTCTGCAGTCGCCCCCTACCAATGATAGTCAGCGTCTGCTGATCCTGTATCAGAAAAGAAGAAGTAAATGTCACAGAGCAATTGAAGTTAGTCGTAAGGCGACCAACAAAAAGTAAATTGAAAGGAGAGCTCAGAACATGAAGAGCCGAGCGCAAGGGAAGGGAGGAGGCGAGTGGAATATCAGCATAGCCAGAGGCAGGGACAACGACCCCATTGGCCACAGTGATGTACTTCGGGTGAGGAGAAGACAAGTACTGAGACGGACGAACAGAGGTGATGTGATAAGTGGCACCGAAATCGATGATCCATTGCAGGCCAGTGGAGAGGCAAGCGATACCTTCATTAGAGATGGAGACAGCGGAGGCAACCGAGGCCGGCGGGCGGCTGAGCAGACCATGAAGATGCTGGAGCTGAAGGCGAACCTCGTCGAGGTCAGTACTAGTGAGAGAGGAGTCGGTGATAGCAACAGAGGCCTGCTGTCGTGGAGGACGACCATGCTTGCGATAGCACGTAACTTCAAGATGCCCGTCTTTCCCGCAGAAAGAACACTTAGGCCGCGGCCGGCCATCCCGACCACGTCCCCGAGAATCAGAACGGCCCCCACAGGATGAAGGAGGGAGAGGCAATAAAGGTGCAGGGGCCTGCTGGACCAGGGCCGGGGAAGGAGGTCCAGAAAAATCGAGAGGCGGGGAGACTTTGAGAAGCATCGAGCACACATCCGAGAAGGACGGGGTAATTGTAGAGGAGAGGATCTGAGCCTGCACACTGTGAAGGTGATGCGGGACCCCAGCCATCATCATGGCGATGCCAACAGCTTCCTTCTGGGCACGTTGGACAGCAAGGTCCACAATAAGAGGCTGATGTTGGATCCAAGCCTCGACCAGAGACCGAGCCTGGGCAACAAAGGAGGTCAGATCGGTTGCCCCACCGCTATCCAGGGTCTGAAGTGCAGTGATAATGTCATACAAATGGTGGAGACTATCTTTGCCAGAGTAGAGGGTATGGATCTCGTCCCACATGCCCTTAGCCGTCTCGTGGTACATGGCCATGCGATAAGACTCGCCATCAAAAGAGTTAAGGATCCATGTCTGCACACGGCCATCGTTGCGTAACCAATCGTTAGTAGGAGTACCGGTAACAACCTGAATCAAGTGATGAATAAACCCCTTCGATTGCAGGACCCGACGAACCGAGTGCGCCCATTCCACAAAATTCTTTTTACTGGTCAGAGAGATCGTAGTAATCCGGAGCTCATCACGTACATCCAGAAGAGAGGCCGGACGGTCTGCAGGAGAAACCGCCGTGTCGGTAGAGTCAGCAGAAGAGGTCATGACGACGAACTGAGGCTAGGAGAAAAGACCGGCAAGAGAGGAGGCCACATGGGTAGGGAAGTCGCCCGACTAGAAGGGAGACCGCCCGATCACAGTGTGAAGACACCAGCGGCAAGGAGGCCGCGACCAAAGGCGGAGCCCGAAAACCACGTAGCGGTCAGAGCGGACAGGAAAACAGTCTGCACGGTCTGGCTGAGCACAGCAGCAGCAGAGCAAAAGAGTGGACAGGGAGGAGAAGACCGCGACCTAAATGCGGATATGGAATCAGTCTGCATGGTCTGGCTGAGCACAACAGCGGTCAGAGCAAGAGGCCGCAAGAGGAAGGCGAGCGGACAGGGAGGAGAAGATCACGACCTAAATGCGGACAGAGAATCAGTTCGCACGGTCTGGCTGAGCACAGCAACGGTCAGAGCAAGAGGCCGCGAGCAGGACACTAGTGACAAGAAGACCGCAGATAGCAGAGCGCGGCGGTCAAGAAGAGCCCGCGAGTAAGAGAAGAGGAAGAGCGCAACGAGCTGAAACAGGCCGCGACGAGTAAGAGGAGACCGCAGCGGGCTGAGCGAGAACAGTGCCGTGATGGACTGTAGCAGTCTGCAAGAGGGAAAAACAGCGACCGGGAACAGTCCGCGAGCAGGGAGAAGAGAGCGGACTGGAAGAAAGCCCCCAGGGAGAAGAGTAGGAGGTCGCAGCGGACTGCAGAGAGGCAGCAGACAGAATGAGAACTGTAGGGAGAAGTGAGCCCCACAATACAAGGAGAGAGGTGTCTATAAGAAGCTTGGGGTGGGAGGGTGGAACCACAGAGAAGAAGAGGAAGCAGATGCAGAAGAGCAGGCCGATGAGGCCGCAGGCTGCAACGGGTAGACAAGCATACCGTTGAACCGACGGAGGTCGCGGCAGGCCGCAAACCGCAGCGGGTAGACGAGCAGACCACAAATAATCAACACAGGCGGACAGAGATCATGAGTCTGAAACCTCCTTCTGATACCATGTTGAAAGGAATATAAATGAAATACTTGGTGCAATTCATTCATCCACAGATTTTATATAGGACTTACATCAAGACATCCAACACTGATAGGCGGTGTGGGACTAAACTCAACAATATTAAACTATTACATAACAATAACTCTAACAGTGTTGAATATAATTTGGGAAAGAAAAACTCAAGAGCTCGCATTTTACATCTTGGATCCAAAACGACCACAACCAACATTAACAAATTTGAATTCCCCCAATATTTATCATACTTCTTCATTTTTCCAACCATGTCATGAATAAAGTGATAATTGTCCAATGATTTCTTATCTAACACAACCGTCGCTTTGCTGACCTCATTAAACAATAAATTTGATGTTGAATATTCGCTTTCGGAGATGATGTGTGTAGAAGTTCAAGAAATCTTCAACAATGAGCATATTTTCTCAAATTTTATCCAGTCTTCCTCAGTTGGACAACTCGCATAATGCGGATCAAGTTCTGCATACCTTGGAAATACTTCTTTGAATTTGCTTGCAACTGCCAACATTTCATATGTGGAGTTCCACCTACTCTGGCGATCATCAATTAACTTTCTTTTAGATAGATTTAGTTGCTTAACAATCTTAGAAAATATTTTAAGTCGTGCATCTGATCGCCGAATATACTCCACACTATCACGTATAACAACAACAACGTGTTTAATTTCAGAGATACCATCTTGGACTATGAGATTGAGAATATGAGTGTAGCATCTGACATGAAATAATTTTTCATCACAAAGCAATTTTTTGGTGCTTCTCATATAAAATTTCAAATTCTCAATAACAGAATCATTATAAGATGCGTTATCCACAAATAATGTCTGAATCTTACTGTCTATGCCTCAATCTTTCAAGCAACGCCATATAGCATCTACAATCTCAAGACCTCGGCAAGGGGGTAGAATGTAAACGTAGTTGAGGACACATTTTTGTAGCTGCTAATTCTAATTCATCCGATGTCCAGTGATCACCATATATTTGATCTTTTGATTTTTAGATTTCCAACAATCCGTAGTGAGGTTGATTTTAGTCACATTTCTCAATAAAATTCAACTTCCTTTTCTCCATCTCATACACATTTACGCAATAATTTATTGTTGTTGTCCTTGAAATGCTTTTCCACTCTAGTATTTCCCGTCTTTGCATCAAATTGAATCCCTCTTCCTCAACAATAAAGAGTGAGTGTTCATGCATCATTATCCTGTTAGCTATGAACTCTTTCGTGATTTTCATGTCAACTTTCCCATCATGTAATGCAAGGTAAAAATATGGATCTACATTAGACGACCCAAAGCCTAGTTGTGTTTGTGTAGATCTCTCATTCTCAGCCTTTGCTCTATGATGTGCAACATAATTTTAAAGATGCCTATGAAATTGAGTTGTTGGACTGGTTTTGGATTTGGAAGATTTCTTTTTGCAGTGATTGCAAGATATCCTTACCAAGCCATTTTTATCATTCTCTTTTGTAAATTCTGATCAAATGGGTGATTTCTTCCGTCGTATTGCCTTTGGTAGTATATATTCATTGCCGCTTTTCATTTTAGTAGTGGTTGCAACAATATTCGTACTAGCTATGTTTTCAACTTCATTTACAACAGAATCAATATCACTGATTACTCTTTTGATTATTTTCTCGCGAATATGCATAATCGGACTAGTACAATCTCCTACAGAGTCCATATCTACAAAAAAATAATTAGTAATGAAACAATTACTGTTAATGACATAACATTATTGTACAACCCCGTATTCGCCCCTATACAGTTTTTAAGCTTTTTGGAGATTTTGAACACTCGGTGGCCAATTTTGGCTATGACGTGGAAACATACTAGTAGGGGGAGGAAAAATCGGCCTCCCCCAGTAGCCCTTTTTTGGGGGGTCGGGGCCTCGCCCCTGCCCCCCTGCTCGCGGCTTGGTGGGGCGAGACCGGCCTTGGCCGGGGGTCTCGCCCTTGCCCGCGGCTTGGTGGGGCGAGACCGGCCTAGGCCGGGGGTCTCACCCCTGCCCGCGGCTTGGTGGGGCGAGACCTACCTAGGCCGGGGGTCTCGCCCCTGCCCTCGTCTCCCCTGTGCTCGGCCCCTAGGTGGATGAGGGGCGGGGTGGGTTTTAACCCTTAACCCCCCGGTGTGGCTGTTTCCTATTGGCCCAGAGCTTTTTAGCCCTAGGGGCATTTCAGTCATTTTGGTCCATGAGATTTGGAAAACTATAAATAGACCTCCTTGGGTGCCTTTGGAGGAGGGACTTTTCCTTGCTTCCTCCTCCCTTAGCTTCTTCTTGGTAGAGTAGAGAGAGCTCCTCCAAGGCACCTTAGCTCGAGCATTGGCTAGAGAGGGGAAGTGCTCAGGTAGCCTTCCGGGTGTGAGGTGGGACCTCCGCGCTAGAGCCGAGGGTCTGTTCCTAGCTTCTTGATCCTTTGGTCCGTGACATTCTCTTGAGTGTAGTAGGTGTGAGGTCACCCCTTTCCAGGGTCCCCGAACTCCACAGAGGTTAATTTTGACTTCAACAATTATAACTTAAAGCAACAATATACTACAATAAGTAAATTGTTTGATATAACTTAGCATTAGATCAATTTTACACTATTACTGCAATAATAAACTATAGTAATCAAAATAGTTTCTTAGTTAACAATTAATATTCTGATATAAGCCTAACTGATTACTGATATACCATTATAACTCCCAAAAACTGTTGTAAAAAGCTCAAAAATTCTGTAAAAAGCTTAAAAATCTGCTGTAAAGTCAAAAATCTACTGTAAAATCAAGCAAATTCTGATTAATAGCTTATACTAAATAATAACTTCAATTATGTGGAGGTTGCATGTACAATCAAATCAGCGTGCCTATTTTATGCCAAATTGACATTAACTTGATATAATAAAATACTTCTCATGTTGGTTGGGATTACTTTAGGTAAAATCAAGACAAACTCTGGTTAAGAATCCAAACAAATTCAATATAAACGTTAGATTCGACTTATTTATTAATTTATTGGGGGCGGTGGATAAAGTATTCGTATGTTGGATAGAGCAATCATGGAGAGGATTTAATGTTTCAATATAACTAATTAGAAATCTGCTGATACACTAATATAGCTTCCAAAAACTACATAAATCTGATGTAAAAATTACTATAAAAACCACAAAAATATGCTGTAAAACCTTCGTGAAATATCTTAGAAAAAGTCTGCTATAAAGTTTTTTGTTAAAACTACAATGAAACCGCTAAAATCTCACCATATATTTGATCTTTTGCTTAACAATCTTAGAAAATATTTTAAGTCGTGCATCTGATCGCCGAATATACTCCACACTATCACGTATAACAACAACAACGTGTTTAATTTCAGAGATACCATCTTGGACTATGAGATTGAGAATATGAGTGTAGCATCTGACATGAAATAATTTTTCATCACAAAGCAATTTTTTGGTGCTTCTCATATAAAATTTCAAATTCTCAATAACAGAATCATTATAAGATGCGTTATCCACAAATAATGTCTGAATCTTACTGTCTATGCATCAATCTTTCAAGCAATGCCATATAGCATCTACAATCTCAAGACCTCGGCGAGGGGGTAGAATGTAAACGTAGTTGAGGACACATTTTTGTAGCTGCTAATTCTAATTCATCCGATGTCCAGTGATCACCATATATTTGATCTTTTGATTTTTAGATTTCCAACAATCCGTAGTGAGGTTGATTTTAGTCACATTTCTTAATAAAATTCAACTTCCTTTTCTCCATCTCATACACATTTACGCAATAATTTATTGTTGTTGTCCTTGAAATGCTTTTCCACTCTAGTATTTCCCGTCTTTGCATCAAATTGAATCCCTCTTCCTCAACAATAAAGAGTGAGTGTTCATGCATCATTATCCTGTTAGCTATGAACTCTTTCGTGATTTTCATGTCAACTTTCCCATCATGTAATGCAAGGTAAAAATATGGATCTACATTAGACGACCCAAAGCCTAGTTGTGTTTGTGTAGATCTCTCATTCTCAGCCTTTGCTCTATGATGTGCAACATAATTTTAAAGATGCCTATGAAATTGAGTTGTTGGACTGGTTTTGGATTTGGAAGATTTCTTTTTGCAGTGATTGCAGGATATCCTTACCAAGCCATTTTTATCATTCTCTTCTGTAAATTCTGATCAAATGGGTGATTTCTTCCGTCGTATTGCCTTTGGTAGTATATATTCATTGCCGCTTTTCATTTTAGTAGTGGTTGCAACAATATTCGTACTAGCTATGTTTTCAACTTCATTTACAACAGAATCAATATCACTGATTACTCTTTTGATTATTTTCTCGCGAATATGCATAATCGGACTAGTACAATCTCCTACAGAGTCCATATCTACAAAAAAATAATTAGTAATGAAACAATTACTGTTAATGACATAACATTATTGTACAACCCCGTATTCGCCCCTATACAGTTTTTAAGCTTTTTGGAGATTTTGAACACTCGGCGGCCAATTTTGGCTCTGGCGTGGAAACATACTAGTAGAGGGAGGAAAAATCGGCCTCCCCCAGTGGCCCTTTTTTGGGGGGTCGGGGCCTCGCCCCTGCCCCCCCTGCTCGCGGCTTGGTGGGGCGAGACCGGCCTTGGCCGGGGGTCTCGCCCTTGCCCGCGGCTTGGTGGGGTGAGACCGGCCTAGGCCGGGGGTCTCGCCCCTGCCCGCGGCTTGGTGGGGCGAGACCTACCTAGGCCGGGGGTCTCGCCCCTGCCCTCGTCGCCCCTGTGCTCGGCCCCTAGGTGGATGAGGGGCGGGGTGGTTTTTACCCCTTTACCCCCCGGTGTGGCTGTTTCCTATTGGCCCGGAGCTTTTTAGCCCTAGGGGCATTTCAGTCATTTTGGTCCATGAGATTTGGAAAACTATAAATAGACCTCCTTGGGTGCCTTTGGAGGAGGGACTTTTCCTTGCTTCCTCCTCCCTTAGCTTCTTCTTGGTAGAGTAGAGAGAGCTCCTCCAAGGCACCTTAGCTCGAGCATTGGCTAGAGAGGGGAAGTGCTCAGGTAGCCTTCCGGGTGTGAGGTGGGACCTCCGCGCTAGAGCCGAGGGTCTGTTCCTAGCTTCTTGATCCTTTGGTCCGTGACATTCTCTTGAGTGTAGTAGGTGTGAGGTCACCCCTTTCCAGGGTCCCCGAACTCCACAGAGGTTAATTTTGACTTCAACAATTATAACTTAAAGCAACAATATACTACAATAAGTAAATTGTTTGATATAACTTAGCATTAGATCAATTTTACACTATTACTGCAATAATAAACTATAGTAATCAAAATAGTTTCTTAGTTAACAATTAATATTCTGATATAAGCCTAACTGATTACTGATATACCATTATAACTCCCAAAAACTGTTGTAAAAAGCTCAAAAATTCTGTAAAAAGCTTAAAAATCTGCTGTAAAGTCAAAAATCTACTGTAAAATCAAGCAAATTCTGATTAATAGCTTATACTAAATAATAACTTCAATTATGTGGAGGTTGCATGTACAATCAAATCAGCGTGCCTATTTTATGCCAAATTGACATTAACTTGATATAATAAAATACTTCTCATGTTGGTTGGGATTACTTTAGGTAAAATCAAGACAAACTCTGGTTAAGAATCCAAACAAATTCAATATAAACGTTAGATTCGACTTATTTATTAATTTATTGGGGGCGGTGGATAAAGTATTCGTATGTTGGATAGAGCAATCATGGAGAGGATTTAATGTTTCAATATAACTAATTAGAAATCTGCTGATACACTAATATAGCTTCCAAAAACTACATAAATCTGATGTAAAAATTACTATAAAAACCACAAAAATATGCTGTAAAACCTTCGTGAAATATCTTAGAAAAAGTCTGCTATAAAGTTTTTTGTTAAAACTACAATGAAACCGCTAAAATCTCGCTGCAGAGATCATAGAACTTTCAAAACTGCAGAAATTGGGGGAAAATAAGGATTTAGTTGACGAAGGTAAAATTGGTGAGGAGAAATAATGCTAAAAGGGGCGGTGCTAACCTTTGGTCCGTCAAGGTTTATCCTCTCCTCTCGTCAGTCACCGGATCGCCACTCGCAAGTGAGACGTCTCTCAAGTCTCGTCAGTCGCCGCTCGCGAGAGAGATGCCGTCCGCACTCCTCAGCCGCACTACTCAGCAGAAACCTTAATGACGATGACGTGAAAGACTATTGAATGAAAGGAGAAAATCAAAAATAAGTTATAAGTGAAATGTGTTATATGTATTAATAATTAATGTAATAGTTAAATAAGTTATATTTTAATCCATGTTATATTAATATGATAGTATGTTAGTATCATACTAATAAATAATACAAATAATTACAAAATTATTTTATTTTATTTTTTTAAAAAGCTCGCGAACAAGCCCGCAAGCCCATGAACAGAGAGTAATAAGCTCGAGCTTGTCTAGAAAGAAATCTTGAGCCCGTCGAGCTCGAGCTCAAGCTTGACAGGCTTGAGCTCGAATTGAGTTTTTTTTGAGCTGGCTCATCGAGCTCTCGAGCTGGCTCGACTCAACTTGCAGGCCTACTCCAGCTTGTTGGGGAGTATAGAAGAAATATGCATGTGCAAGTCCAATGTAAAAGACCCACTTCGTTTTCCCATTGGGAGATCCCTCTCATGTATAGATTAAATGTGTAGCTCCTGCCTATATATATGTGTACATGAAATTGTATTTTTCGACTCAATTAAGTAATAAAAGTATTGCATCATATTGCTCAATATTCTCCACTGCAACTTTGTTTTGTTTATTTTTGAAGAAAACTATTATTGCATATTTAGTAGTGATTTATTTCTATGGGCAATATCTTTGTGTGTGATTAATTATGTTCTTTATTTTGCTCTAAATATGTCTGAAACTTGCTGAAGGTTGATTATCAAGAAAAACAATATGCCCATGGTTTGATACCTACAACTTTCATGCGAAGGGAGGGCGCTCCTAAGGAACGAGAACTACTATGTGGACGTTTAATCGATCGGCCTATCCGCCCTCTATTCCCACCTGGCTTCTACCACGAGGTCCAGGTATTCATTTGCTCAGAAGTAATATAATAATTGTATATGTATGTATCAACCTTTTTGGCAAGTAAACACATTTCTCCATGACATTTCTTGGTAGGTAATGGTGAATGTTCTTTCATCTGATGGAAAACAAGATCCAGATGTAATGTCCACAAATGCAACATCTGCTGCCCTTATGTTGTCCGACATCCCTTGGGGAGGGCCTATAGGTATGATACGTGTGGGGAGGATAGATGGCCAATTTATCTTTAATCCAAGCATGGATGAGGTGATTTTCTAAATCTATTCCCGTCATTCTAGACTTCTAGTTCATGTTGTTCCTGAATTTTCAAAATTCAAATTTACTGGTATGCTTTACAAATTCTCTTAGGGAGCTGAATAAGTTCTGTTAATTGTGCAGCTGAGTTTGAGTGATCTTAATTTGGTGTATGCATGTTCTAGCGATAAGACTTTAATGATAGACGTACAAGCTCGCGAGATCTCAGAAAAAGATCTAAAATCTGCCATAAAGCTTGCACATCCCGAGGTTAGTCTGCTTGATTTTGATTAATAATTGAGTAAACTTTACTTCAGAAAATAATATTTTTTTCTTCAGGCTGTCAAGTACATTGAGCCTCAAGTAAAATTGGCTCAAAGAGCTGGAAAACAGAAGAAAGTGTATAAATTATCCATGATCATGGACAGTACACTTGAGAAGATTAGAGGCTTGACAAAAGAGCCAATTGAGGCTATTTTTACAAATCCAGCATATGGAAAGGTGTGTTTCATTTGTCAAAGATACCTTCCTTTTGTATGTTGTATCCTTTCTTCTATAAATATATTCCTAAGAAATAGACGTTTAGCTTAAGAGGCTATTCTACTTCTTTTCAAATCTAGTGTAGTGCTTCGAATAAATATTTTAGGATAGGTTGTTCATCATCCCCTTTGACATATTACATGTTTTATTTGAACTGTAGAATTTAGCTTTGTGCAATGGTTTTATACTTTCTTGTTTTTGATGCAAATTGTTCTTGGTTTTTAGTTTGAGCGCGGTGAAGCCTTGGACAAAATTACGCAATATGTTAGAGCAAAACTTGAAGAAGAATTTGATGAGGAGAGTTTAAAAGTTTTGCCGAAAGCTGTTGACATGGTTAGAAAGCAGGTATACATGTTTCTTATTAGGAGAAATGTTTTCTAATTCTACATTTTCATACCTCATCAGTTTCCCAGATGAGTATCTTGGTTTGCGACAATGCATTTTCTCTATAAACCACACTTACACAATTTAATCAGTGAAATTTCCTATATTTTTCTTTTAGATGCTCTGATTAAGTAATAACTAAAATATGATCTCGTGTAAGAGTCTGGATGGTGAATTTAAAATCTCTTAAAGCTGGTTTCACCCTCCTATCTATCTAGGGCTATATCCATTGAAACATTCTCTGTTTTTCCGGTCTCTCTATGATGCGTTATCAATGATGTTGAAAATTGCCTTTTACTTATATTTTCCATGGGAATGAATGACTGTTGTAGTATGCACCAAACGGACGACGACATTCCACCTTCGATGGTCGTCAGCTTGATAAGACCCAGCGCGATGTTCTTCCAACATCTGCCCAAACGTAACATATAAAAAATAATTGGGCTTTTGAATAAGATGCATTTTCACTTTTTTGTCATGTTTATTTTTAAAACTTTAGTTTTGTATTTATCTCAATTGTAGATTTATAGTTTATGCATGACAAAAATGAGCGTTAGAGTGATATTAGCTGAATATTTAAAATGAAAAGAAAAGAGAAGGATAGGTTGGCATTAAGACAATTGTATATATGGTTGAGCTCTCATTTGGGTTATTGTCCCGATCTTCACCATTATCCCATTCCTTAGAAAGATCGCATATGTATTATGTGCCATACATTTCTACATCTCTCCATGAGTCATATATTTGTGTTAATATTAACCATTTTCTTAAATGATTGGATAGAGGAATACATAGGTTGGATATTGAAAAATAAAAAATTGAAAGATTTCCTTGAAATTATTAATTTGAAAATTTCCCCCAAAACATGAGAGCACTTATATAGGAGAAGAGAGGTGTGGGTCTCTTTATTATATTTATGATGGAGATTGATCGCATCACATTTGAGAGACTTACAAGGTCGACATTTTTGGATCATCAGATAGGCGAACGAAGTCCGTGATCGCATTAGGCTCATTTTCTGTATTTTTTCATGTATTTGTTTTAACTTTTGAATGCATATTTTGAGAATTAGTTCAAGTAATCCGATCAGTCGATTTGAGCCATCAGATCACTTAACCTAATTCCCCCCATATTATGTTGTCAGCCGGTTAGGGCAAGGGGATAGAGGGTTTGAGCCGAACGAATTCTCGTGGGTCATGCTGATGTGATTCCAGCCCCCGCGCGGTACGACGCCGTTGATTCCGCCTCAATGGGGTGCCACCGCCGATTCCCCTTCTCCCAACGCATGGTTTGAGCTTTCCGCCATGTTCCATGCGCTTCTTGACATCGATTATTGTTTTCCCATCCACTTTATTCATTACACCTGCCCTTTTACCCTTTGGATCCACCTCCAACCATCTTCCTCATCCTTGAGACCCCTCCCTGCGCAACCAGCTCTTACATTGTCCTCATTCCCCGCCTCCTCTCCAAGAAGCCACTGCAATCGTCGAAAGCCTTCTCCTCCATTCCCATAGCAATCCACCGTCCCTCCCTGCCATGAGAACCTCCGTCACCACCTCCTAGACCCTCCACCAGTCCGACAACCTCCACTCATGACCTTCCCCACCTCCTGACCTCCTGTATCCATCTCTGATACCCTCAACCAGCCCAACATCCAGCCCCACAATTTTTAAACTTCCTTCCTAGTGTTGTCCAACCCTCCTTCCTACTTTTAGAGTCTACACCTGCCCCACGACTACCCCCACAATCTCTAATTTCCTTTACCAACTCTCTAACAACCCCTACACAACAACCTTCTTCCTTCCGGACAGTCTCTGCCACCATTAGAGCTTCCCCCACCGAAATGAATTACTCGGTGAGCTTGCACTTCATTTCGACTACATTAGATGAATTTTACTTGCATGTCTTGAAATATTTGGCTCATACTATTTTGATTTGTCACTTTCATTAGACGTGAATTACTTATTCGCTGTGTATTTACTTTTTGTGCAGTCTCAATTAATCTGCATCTAAAATTCATTTACTTAATTTGAAATGTTTGTGATCAAGGCTTTGTTTGGCTCGGCGTTTTCGCCGGCCGTTTGTGGCAAACGCCGCCAGACGGCGGGTGAACAAATGCCTTCCGGCGGAGTTTGCTTCGTTTCAACCTGCAACAAGGAGAAAACTGCCCCGATCCACTCCGTTTCGACCCCCGCCTCTCCCCCTCCGGTTCCAAAGTCCCGTTTCGACCCGCCAACTGCACCCGCCACCGCCGAACCAAATATAGCCCTAGTGCGACTCAATTGTGTGAGTTTTATGTTTTATTATTTAAATAATTGTGCGTTGGAAAAGCTTGCTTGGTTGAATCATTTACAAACATCACATTAGAGTTTAGGATTTATGTCTGTGATTTCTTGTTCATTGGATCGTGTATATTTGCATTCCTTCCACATCTTCATATTAGGGTTTGCTACAGATCAATTGTATTCATCGCGTACTCGCTAGCATTGCATTTAGGGTTTGACCATCATTTGCGCGTCACCTATAGATTTGTCCCGCGTCAATATATATATATAATTTTTTCTAAAAATTTTTTCATGAGTTTAACGGATATGTCAAAAAGAAATGTCGTGGTAAGCATTCCAAATATTTTCCAAAAAGGAAACGTGACATACTGAATTCACACATGAAAGTTGCATTTATATTACCTGATTAAATGGAATTAAAATACGCCCATTTGCATTAACTTTTTTATTTTGAACCCTCTTGAATTTGAATTTTATTTAAATCATTATTTAAAAAATATAGATATTCAATTTATTAGTAATTTCCAGAATGTCTTCTGATTCAATAGTTTTATTTTATATACTATATGTCAAATCGTAATGTGCTTTTTTGTTTTGAAATGAACTTATTAGCATATACACATCAGATATTTCAAGATTCTAATGCAGTTTTTTCACATAATGAAAATCCAGAATACAAATTTTTCCCAAAATATTAGTTGATATAGATATAAATATTATTTTAGGTTTCATACTATACTATTTTTCATACTATACTTTCTTAAATTCACGCTGTTTTGAAGATATTATTTTAACAGTTACACATTCTTTCTGCTTCTAGTTAAATGTTTGAAATGTTATTAGATCTGATGCTTATTCACTGTAAAAAATTACATTCTAAATTAGTTGGATGATATTCTCTTAAGGGAAAATGATATGAGGATGTGAGAATCTACATTTCATCAAGATTGTAAAAAACAAAGAACTTTCATCTTTTCTAAATGTACAAAATTTGGTGATTCAAATCTAGTAAGTAGATATATTACCTTAAGTTTCTGATGGAGCAAGCACAATAGTATGCATGATGAGTATTAGAAGGAAAAATGGAAGAACTCCAGTATTTGTATGAATTAATTTATTCTTTATTTATTTGACTGTATATTTTAATCAATATTTTTTTATGTATATTTTAATTTTGCCTCTTAAGTATTGATCTTGATAATTTTTTTTTGTTTGATAGATATTTTATTCCTTCATCTAGCTGAATCAAGTCTTTACGTGCCAATGTCTTTATTTTGTTGCAATTTTTGAATTATAACTTTTCTAATGCATTTCCATGTCCAATTTACTAGTGTAAATGTAAAGGTAATTAATATGCGGAGAAGAAATATAATTAGAATCTCAATTTTGTTCGAATTGGGCACACATTTGTTACTTTTATTAACATCTTGCCCGAGGCAATGCATCAGGGCATGTCCACCACAGGGTTTGAGAAATGGTTTATTTTAGTAGTCTTTCTCCTACATTACAAATGCAATGTTTCTGTAATTTGAATTAGTGATGCTATGCACAATAGATTCAAACTAAACATTGTTGTAGTGTCATTCTCTTATTTCATTTTTATGATGTTTATTCATTTACTGTTTCAATAATATGCATTTTTATGATATTTTTTTGGGACTTGAAAGATTGTTGACTATACTTCAATCCCTTTTCACCTTTTATTAATAGATTGTTCGGAAGAGAATTATCGACAAAGGTCTCAGGCTTGACGGAAGACTACTTGATGAAGTTAGACCTTTGCATTGTGAAGTTGGCACCTATCCTATTCTGCATGGATCGTCAATTTTCTCACGTGGTGATACTCAAGTATGAGTGTTGCTCTCAGACTCATCTTCTTGATCGCTATCACCAATAGCTTTATAAATTCTCATTTTCTATTTGTTACTTTGGAATGATGTTTGAAGGGGAGCCTTGGTGCACCTGGTAAGGTGTTACCATGTGATCTTGAGGTCACAGGTTTGAGTCCTTGAAGCAGCAAACAACAACAACACTCAAGCCTTTATCCCATTATAGTGGGGTCAGCTATATGGATCTTTTGTCACAATTGTGCCCTATCTTGTCATAATCTCACTAATGCCTAAGTACATGTCTTTCCTTATAGTTTCATTCCAATTCTTTATTGGTCTACCCCTCCCCCGTTTAACATGCCTAGTGACTAAACTCTCACAACGCCTAACAGGTGCCTCTAATGGTCTCCTTTGTACGTGTCCAAACCATCTTAGTTGAACTTCTCATATCTTCTCTGCAATTGGTGCCACTCTTGTCTTATCCCTGAGCTAAGTATTCTCATGTCCACAATTCCCATTTTTTGCTCATGTACACAATTCGCTGCCCAACACTCAGAACCATAGAGCATAGTTGGTTTAATTGTAGTACGGTAAAACTTGTCTTGAAGTTTTAATGATATTTTACGATCACATAAGATTCCTAGCACGCCTCTCCACTCTACCAACTTGCTTGGATTCTATGAATCACA
The DNA here is from genome assembly GCA_039583875.1 of Platanthera guangdongensis. Lineage (NCBI taxonomy): Eukaryota > Viridiplantae > Streptophyta > Magnoliopsida > Asparagales > Orchidaceae > Platanthera > Platanthera guangdongensis. The sequence continues at coordinate 188,906,606 of CM077156.1, read as the reverse complement.
TCTTTATCAACACCTCCATCTTTTTGAACTATCGGTCCAAGATATTTAAAACACTCACTGCGGGAAATATCTTGATCACCCAACTTAATAACGAAATCATCCGTCCTTCTTGCACTGACTGCTAAATTTAAGCTCCATACTTTGTTTTGCCGTGCTCAACATAAAACCCTTCTTTCAAAAATGCTGGGCAAGGTTCAACCTTGTGGTGGGATCCTTCCCCGGACTTTCGTTGCGCCGGATGCTTTGTGCACCGGGCTGCCCTTTTTAATGTTGAATAATGTATCTTCTTTTGAGCTTTTTGATATATTAGTTCTCCATACGCTCTTTGACATCATTAGATGTTCTCAAAATCTGTTATCTAGGTTTTGTGTACTGTAACTATTGGGGCTCCTGGAGATGCACAGCGGTTGGATTCACTTGTTGGCCCTCCAACTAAAAGATTTATGCTACATTATAATTTTCCACCATTTTGTATTAATGAGGTGGGAAAACGTGGTGGTTTAAATAGGCGTGAAGTTGGACATGGTACGCTTTTATATCTTCTATCAGCTCATGATTGTTAATGCTATCATTTTCAGCATTTTAAAATTTATGCATCGTGTGTTTGACTGTTTGTTTTGCTAAACTTTGATGTGCCACCTTTTGCTCTTTCTAATTTATTGAATAATGGAAGAAATAATATGTTATTATCTGACTTCATTCTGAGATTTGGTATGTACTTGTTAAAATTTACTTTCTTGGCAATATAATAAAAAGACTGCAAATTTCCCTTTGCTGGGACAGTTATAAAGATTTCGTTAAAGCGGTGATTATGAGATGATGTCATTTTCATCGTACTGCCAAAGAGTTAAAAATTTCTATTTTGATATTTCAGTTTATAGAGTTGGGGCCTTTCTTTGATGGTATATGTAAAAATACACAATATCATGTAGAAATGCACGACAAATGAGAGATGAAATAATTTTTATTAATTTTTCTTAAAATGCTTCTATGCTTACATACATGTATTTGTACATTTATACACTTAAATAGGAATAGAGAGGAGTAGTAGTCCCAATATAAGATGTGAGACTAATTTCTAAAGATGAAGTAGGCTCTAGATGGACCTTATATTGGCCCTTTACACATTTTTGTTCAACACTCCTCCACAAGCTGGAGCATACAGATCGTAAGAGCCCAGCTTGGATAAAAATTGGTATATAACGAGCGTGGTAAGGCCTTGCTGAGAATATCAGCAACTTGCTAAGCAAGAACATGTTTTAATTCCAGCTTTAATTGAAACATCTCCCGAATGAAATGACAATCCACTTCAATGTGTTTGGTCCGTTCATGGAAGACAGGATTCTAGCAGCTTGATTGTCCCAAAATAGTGTTCAGTGAGGAAAGTTTGACTCCTAAATCACCTAGGAGACTTTCAAGACATGTAAGCTCAGACATAACAGTTGTCATTGAACGATACTCAGTTTCAGCAGATGAGCGAACAACCACATACTGCTTCTTGCTGCGCCAGGTAATAAGGTGTCCTCTAAAGTAAGTATGAAAACCACTTGTGGAGTGTCGATCATCCAGGTAGCTAACATAGTCGACATCAGAATAGGTAATCAGAGATAAAAAAGAAGATGGTTTGTAAACCAGCCCTTATCTGGGGGCAGTCTTCAAATATATGAGGATGCGCTCGACGACCTGGATGTGAGAGATCCATGGAGAATGCATAAATCGACTGACAACTTCAATAATAAATGAGATATAATGTCTTGTAACTGTAAGATAAATCAGTTTTCCTACAAGACGACAATAATACTCTAGGTTTAGAAAAAGTGGATCATAGTCGGAGTCATGAGCACATACCTTATGGTTGACATCCATAGGGGTATCAACTGGCTTGCATACAGAATAGCCAACGTTATGAAGGTGGTCAAGACAATATTTTCGTTGAGATAGGACGAGACCATCGGGACGCCTCGCTACCTCATGGCCAAAGAAGTATCAGAGATTTCCCAGATCTTTAGTTTGAAAGACCGAGTTCAAATGATGATTAATCATTTGTATTCTTTTGTAGTTATCACATGTAATCAAAATATCATCAGCATACACTAAGAGAATTGCTGTGCTCGTCGGTCGATGACGAGTAAAAGAGAGAAGTCAGCCGATCTTCTAGTGAATCTGACATCACAGACAACCTTAATGAATTTGACAAATCAAGCGTGAGTAGACTGTTTGAGACTATAAATAGATTTCTTGAGATGACATATAATAGTTTCCTCCGTGGTCTCAAACCCGGGAGGTTGGTGTACAACCCCGTATCCAGCCGAGTGGGATCCTCCCCAGGTAGCGGGCTCGGGCGTGCTCTGAGCGATGAGTGCTCGCACATGCGCGTGGAGATTTTACATGTGAAGGCTTTAAGTTGATTAGGGTTTAATATTATAAATATAAAGAAAGAAATAAAGAAAGGAGAGGGGGGGGGGGGCTCGGGTACAACAGGGAAAAAAGAGAAATAAAGAAAGGAGATGTAACATCCGAAAATCTGACGCGAAAATTTAATTTTAATTATAGGGTCGAGTCGCGACGAATTTTGATTGAGGCAGCGCGTCGTCAAGGTACGATATTAGTGTGGTCAAAATGTCACATTTTATTAATTGGTGATTTATGTTAATTAATTATAGTGAGACACATTTTTGAATTTTAGTAACGAAGCGCGACAAGAAATCGTTTAGTTCTTATGCGTTAGTTTGGTGTGGAGTGAGTTGCGTATAACAAAAAATTCATAGCCTTGGGGTGCCAATAGAAATCCCCCCCCTCTCCTCATGCGGTTAGCAAAACCGCAAGACTTGAAAGAAAAAGGATCCCGCAATCTCATTTCTCACGGGTTTTAGACAAACCGCAGGACGATTCCCGATTTTCCTCTCTCGACTTTCCCGTTTCCGCAAGTCCGACGACGCCCTGCCGACGCATCCCGCGGGCCTTTCCGCCGACCGATTCCCTTCCGGATTCCATCTCCGACTTCTCCTCCCTCCTCTGCAGGCATCAGTGAGCCTTACTCATCCTTCCTTAGCCGTGAGAGAACCGTGTCTAACCCTAACCGAAGGAGTTTGGAATTTGTTCGTTTCCGGTGAGTGGATCTCTTCCTTTTCTCGATTTCTGCTTGGATTTCCTTCGTTTTGGAAACTAGTTTAACCTATGTTTTCATTTTGATTGTCCTATTTTAGGTTTTGGTGTTCGTAGTTCACCACAGATTTTGTGGGGAACGCATTGGGAGCCTCAATCGCTATAAGTAAAAGGTAATATGTGAAGTTTAACACATGTATTTTTTGTAATCCTAGATGTTTTGGAGATTTTCCACCGGAAACCCTAAAAGGGGAACAATTTTGAAAATATGTTTGCCTTTAATTGCAGCACTCTAGTAGGTTCGAGGCAGCACTCTGAGTTTTTCATACAAAAGAATTTCCTTCGGAAGAGCTAATGTCGTCGCGCCGCGTGTACGAGCGTCGCAGCACCTCTGTAAGGAAATACTAATTTCTTTTAGTTAGACATATCAAATAATTATATTTTTATACGTATGAGTAGGTTTCGTACAAGCATCATAACCATGTATAGAAAAGTGTGGCAGTAGGAAAATAATTGTGGAAACGCGTATGTTAGCGCCTTCTTCCATAACCACGTTAGTAAAGTCATGAACAGTTATTTAAGTACGAACTCTACTCGTGTACGTAAGTTTGGAGATTGTCCAACTAAGGGCGCGAAGGTCCCTTAAAGTCGACCACGAGAAAGTCAAGGGTCGCTCAGTAGTACACTAGAAAAGATACCCCATGCAGAGTAGTGTCAAACAAAAAAGGTCAGTAGCACACCAGTCTTTCCGTGCTTGGTAGAGGCGCACTACCATACTCATATGGCATATGGTATCCTATGAGTTTCAGAGTCTTGGGAGTTAACTCCCCTTGAGACAGTTAGTAGATTCGAGACCGTGTACGCGCGAAACTAGAACAATTGACTTCGTCAGATGGTCTCGGGTCGTCAGTTTCAGTTGCGCGTTAGGAGCTACTCTGTCTAGAGCCTTCCCAGTAAAGTGTGTAGACTAGAAGCCACCTAGAACTCAAGTACAAACTTGATGTGAGACAGTACACCAGTTAGTGAACGTCAGGACTTGGGTAAATGAACGGAAAGTCATGAATATATAACTAATAGTGTGTTAACGATGAAGTATAGGAAAAACATGCATAACATATAACATAAAATATTTTCAGTGCACGAGACTATTTTTAAAGACATGCATGCATTCATATGTAAATCTGTTTTAGTGTCACTTAGGGGAATTATTTTTCTTTACTCTGACCCTTCGTGGACAATGTTTTTCAGGTGACCCAGGTGAGAAACTACGTCTAGGATGAGCGTTATGGTGACGTCAGTTTGTAGTACTTTTACCATTCAGTTTACTCTATTTCAGCATGTACTTATGGTTATGGACAGTGTAACTCATTAATGTTTTATATATCTTGTATCAGACTTATTATGATAGTTCAGATTTTCAGTTAATTCAATTCTATTCACCTGTAGTGGTTCTGTGATTCCAGATTTCAGGTATGTGGTTACCTTTAGTTACTTTCTTAGCTTCCGTTGCTAGTTATAAACTCTTTTAGTAGCTCTTACTGTATATCTGTTGTGTACTAGTTTTAATACTGTTTCCTAGTTCTTTTTATATCGCTGACCCGACCGGACGACTGATTATTGTAAAACTGGGAATGGGTGTTACAAATTGGTATCAGAGCCAGGTTTAGAATCCCTGGACCCTAGAAGGTTTTCACAGAGCCATAGTATTGTGTAAGAGTAAACTCTTGTTAGTAGAGTAATTTAAGTTGCGTTTAAGCCTTAGTTTTCGCAAGGGTACGAAATAAAGTTGTCAAGCCAGTTTTAGTAGATGCTTGATAAATAACTAGATTTCTTTTATATATTCTATCAGGCAACTCGAGTAAGTGAACCAGGTGAATCTTCACGTCAGGACGCTTTTCCTAATGCCACTATGGGAGATGCTGCAGTGCCACAGGTACCACCAGTTCCAGCAGCTTCAGAGGGCACTGACATAACGTCTCAGATTGCCATGACAGTTACTGTTGCCTTGATGGAGTTTCAGAGACGACTGGTTGCAGGGTTTCCAGTTCCAGTACAAGTACCAGCCCCTGCACCAGCTCCTCCCGCAGCATCCGTGGAGATGACCCTGGAGCGTTATTTGAGGAATTTTAGAGAACTTCAGCCTTCAAACTACAGTGGGGATGAGACCCCGATGGACACAGATGATTGGGTGGCAAACACCAGAGACCTGCTGGATGTTTTGGAGTGCCCAGAGAACAAGAAGGTTCCTCTGGCAGTTTTCCTCCTCTGAGGTGAGGCAAAGGTCTGGTGGGACAAGTACCGGGCAGATGATCCCGCAGGTAGATGGTTATGAAAATTCCTTTTATTTTTTGGAAGTGATATGTTTTCTTTTTAAATAATATGACCATACTTTTGGCCAGGTCGTACGCCAGACATGTTTACGTGAGCCGAATTTTCTAGAGCCCTTGCGAGTTGGTTTGTGCCTCTTTCCGCACGACGAGGTCTACAGGAGAGATATCTTAGACTTTTCCAGGGGGACATGACTGTTGCTGAGTACGAGCGAGAGCTTACCCATCTGGCTCGATATGCGGGCGTGATGCAGAGAGACCAGACTGAGAAGTGCAGCCGTTTTGTGGATGGTTTACGTGACTCGTTGAATCCTGAGATCGCTAATGACGATGGTCAACGCTGATTACAGGAGCTTAGTGGATACGGCTCGCAGGCTGGAGGCTGACCAGCAGAAGGTTCAAAAGCGAAGTAATTTTCGTGCGAAGCGATCTCAGGATTTGCATCAGTCGCAGCAGAGCAGGAATGACCAAGGGAAGAACTGGAACAGAAAGCAGAAGCCTGATGCGAGGAAGAATGGTCAATCTGGTGACAGGAGTAGGGACTACCCCCTTTGTCTCAAGTGTCAGTGTCGCCATCCAGGAGAGTGTTTGGGCAGCGCGGGCGTGTGTTACAAGTGTCGTCAACCTGGACACATAGCTCGTTTCTGTCAGGAAGGTGGTTCGAATCAGGTAATCAACCTTGTTGTATTTTTGTACATTTATGAATTTTCTGTAGATGACATGTATTTTGTTCCTGCAGTCGAAGTACGAGGTTGGTGGCCCTAGTAGAGCAGACAAGGGCAAAGCTTTAATGATTACTGATGGAAGACCACAGCAGGGTCGAGATTTGGTGCGGCCCAGAGCTTATGAGCTTGGTCAGCATGAGGCTAAGGAGCAGGAGGATGTAGTGACAGGTAAGTGTTTACTTTGCCTGACAAGTTATTTAATCCTCCGTAGTGACACTCTTTTTATTTTTGAAAATCATTCATGTAGGCATCCTTATGATTCGTGATTTACCCTCCAAGATTCTATTTGATACGGGTGCCTTGCACTCGTTTATCGCGAAATCTCTAGTGCGTAAGTTGGATTTAGAAATCGTCCCAGAGGCAGTACCGCTGGAAGTCATGATGCCGAATGGATCCCTTCTGCAGACCAGAGATAGGTGCAGGGTACCGGTGCAGTTTGGTGACACCGAGATTGTCGTGGAAGCTTTGCAGCTACCTATTGCAGGATTCGATCTGATTTTTGGAATGGACTGGCTTTCGGCAGTCAACGCCAAGATTGACTGTAGGGCGAAGCAGATACAGTTTGATGGCCCCAATCAGACTTCATTTTCTTTTCAGGGCTTGAAGAGAGTAGTGAAGATGATTATATCTGCAGTCCAAGCAAGAAGGTGCATCAGTAAGGGTTATGAAACCTTCGTAGTACTGATAAATGCAGAGGGTAAGGCGGACTTGACAGAGGTACCAGTGGTTCAGGAGTTCCCCGATGTTTTTCCGGAAGAGCTCCCTGGTGCCCCTCCTGATAGAGATATTGAATTCCCGATAGACTTGCAGCCTGGGGCTACACCGATAGCCAAATCCCCCTATCGAATGGCTCCAAGGGAACTAGCAGAGTTGAAGAGCCAATTACAAGAGTTACTTGATTTGAGTTTTATACGTCCCAGTACTTCACCCTGGAGTGCTCCAGTACTATTCGTGAAGAAGAAGGATGGTAGTCTGTGACTGTGCATAGACTACCGTGAATTGAACAAGCTGACAATAAAGAACAAGTACCCGATTTCCAGGATTGATGATTTGTTTGACCAGTTGGTGGGCTCGTGCACTTTCTCCAAGTTAGATCTGAGGTCAGGCTATCACCAGTTAAAGATTCGTGACTTGGATATTCAGAAGACGGCTTTCAGCACCAGATATGGACACTTTGAGTTTGTGGTCATGCCGTTCGGGCTGACCAATGCCCCTTCAGTATTTATGGACCTGATGAACAGGGTATTTCAGGAGTACTTGGATCGTTTTGTCATCGTCTTTATAGATGACATCTTGGTGTTCTATAAGAGTGCAGAAGAGCATGCAGCACACCTCAGGATTGTTTTGAGCACACTCAGGAAGAACCAGTTGTATGCCAAGTTTTCAAAGTGTGAGTTCTGGCTTTCAGAGATTGCATTCTTAGGCCACGTCATCAGTCAGCAAGGAGTCAGTGTTGATCCGAAGAAGATAGAGGCCATTAAGAGTTGGCCAAGGCCGACGACAGTTTCAGAGGTTTGCAGCTTTTTGGGTCTTGCTGGTTACTACAGGAGATTCATCAGGGATTTTTCGAAGATAGCCTTACCACTGACTTCCCTCACCAGGAAGGGTAAGGGCTTGGATTGGACAGTTGAGTGTGAGTTGGCGTTTGAGGACTTGAAGGACAGATTGATGACCGCACCGATCTTGAGTTTACCTTCAGGACCTGACGGGTTTCAGATTTATAGCGATGCATCAGGTCAGGGTTTGAGATGTGTTCTCATGCAGCATGGAAAGGTCGTAGCTTATGCCTCGAGACAGTTAAAGGTTCATGAGAGGAACTATCCAGTGCATGACTTGGAGCTTGCAGCAGTCATACATGCCCTGAAGATTTGGAGGCACTATCTCTATGGTGTTCGTTGTGAGATCTTCACTGATCATAAGAGCCTCAAATATATCTTTGATCAGCGAGAGCTCAATTTGAGGCAGCGCAGATGGTTAGAGTTTCTATCAGACTACGACGTAGATATTCAGTACCATCCAGGAAAGGCGAACGTAGTAGCTGATTCCCTTAGCCGTAGAGGTTCGTGTTTTTTTCTCCTCACTCAGCAGGAGGAGTTAGTGCGAGAGTTGGAGAGACTGGACATTACCGTTGTGCCACGCAGTAGTTTTGGTTATGCGAGGTTGAGTTGGATGAAGATTACCTGCGATATCAAGGATAGAATCAGGACAGCTCTACCGTTGGATCCAAAGATGGCAGAAATTTGGAGCTCAGTGCAGACAGATCAGAAGGAGAGATACAGTATTCAGGATGATTTATTGTTGTTTGAAGGCAGGGTGGTTATCCCCGATGTTAGTCACCTTCGCGAGGACATTCTATTTGAGGCACATAATTCCAGATATTCTATACATCCGGGTAGCACGAAGATGTTTGCAGATCTCAAGAAGGTAGTCTGGTGGCCAGGCTTGAAGAGAGATGTTGCAGATTACGTAGGGAAGTGTGAGACGTGCAAGTTGGTTAAGGCCGAGTGTCAAAGGCCTGGAGGCAAGTTGCAGCCACTTCCCATTCCTGAGTGGACATTCGAGGATATATCCATGGATTTCATCCATGGTCTGCCGAGATCGCAGAATGAGAATGACTCCTTATGGGTTATAGTTGATCGGCTTTCTAAGGTCGCTCATTTCATTACTCTTAGGAAGTCGGATCAAGGTCCCAGACTAGCACAATTATATATAGACGAGATAGTTCGACTTCACGGTGTTCCCAGGACTATAGATTCAGACCGAGATGGCAGATTTACCTCTAGGAAGTGACGTTACGTATAGGAGAGGTTGGTTCCAGGTTACACTTCAGCACCGCTTTCCATCCCCAGACCGATGGACAGACTGAGCGCACAAATAGGACTTTGGAGGATCTGCTACGGATGTGCATTTTGGACTTTGGAGGAAAGTGAGAGAAATATGTTACTCTTGTGGAGTTCTCCTACAACAACAACTTTCAGACGAGTATTGGGATGACACCGTTCGAGGCTCTCTATGGCAGACGTTGTCGGACACCGTTGTGTTGGGCTGAAAATGAGGAAAGATCTACTATCAGAGAGTCATGGATTGATAAGACCACTGATAGAATCAAGCTTATTCAGGAGCGTATGAAGACAGCTCAGGATCGCCAGGCCAAGTACCATGATCAGAAGCACATGTCAGTAGAGTTCAGTGTTGGAGACTATGTTTATCTGAAGGTCAGACCAGTCAGAGGAGTCTAGAATAAAACGGATGAAAAAGCTGAGCCCCAAATTCGTTGGTCCTTTTGAGGTGCTGTAAAGAGTTGGTGAAGTCTTTTACAGGTTGGCCTTACCTGAGAAAATGAGTGGTGTATATGATATATTCCACGTCTCCTATCTGAGGAGAGCAGTCAGAGATTCCAGTCAGATCATCAGTACCGAGGAAGCATCAATTGGGACAGATCTTAGTATTGGGGTTAGACCAGTCGAAATAGTGGATTCAAGTATGCAGAAACTCAGGAATAGAGAGATTCGCATGGTCAAAGTCCTTTGGATGAACTGTGGCAGTACATAGTATACTTGGGAGCGAGAGGATGAGCTTAAGAGCAATGCAGACTATTCTTTTCTCTTCGATTCAGGTATGATTACAATTTTCGCGGACAAAAATTTTGTTAGGAGGGGAGATTTGTAACATCCGAAAATCTGACGCGAAAATTTAATTTTAATTATAGGGTCGAGTCGCGACGAATTTTGATTGAGGCAGCGCGTCGTCAAGGTACGATATTAGTGTGGTCAAAATGTCACATTTTATTAATTGGTGATTTATGTTAATTAATTATAGTGAGACACATTTTTGAATTTTAGTAACGAAGCGCGACAATAAATCGTTTAGTGCTTATGCGTTAGTTTGGTGTGGAGTGAGTTGCGTATAGCAAAAAATTCATAGCCTTGGGGTGCCAATAGAAATCCCCCCCTCTCCTCATGCGGTTAGCAAAACCGCAAGACTTGAAAGAAAAAGGATCCCGCAATCTCATTTCTCACGGGTTTTAGACAAACCGCAGGCCGATTCCCGATTTTCCTCTCCCGACTTTCCCGTTTCCGCAAGCCCGACGACGCCCTGCCGACGCATCCCGCGGGCCTTTCCGCCGACCGATTCCCTTCCGGATTCCATCTCCGACTTCTCCTCCCTCCTCTGCAGGCATCGATGAGCCTTCCTCATCCTTCCTTGGCCGTGGGAGAACCGTGTCTAACCCTAACCGAAGGAGTTTGGAATTTGTTCGTTTTCGGTGAGTGTATCTCTTCCTTTTCTCGATTTCTGCTTAGATTTCCTTCGTTTTGGAAACTAGTTTAACCTAGGTTTTCATTTTGATCTCCCTATTTTAGGTTTTGGTGTTCGTAGTTCACCACGGATTTTGTGTGGAACGCATTGGGAGCCTCAATCGCTATAAGTAAAGGTAATATGCGAAGTTTAGCACATGTATTTTTTGTAACCCTAGATGTTTTGGAGATTTTCCACCGGAAACCCTAAAAGGGGAACAATTTTGAAAATAGGTTTGCCTTAAATTGCAGGACTCTAGTAGGTTCGAGGCAGCACTCTGAGTTTTCCATACAGAAGAATTTCCTTCGGAAGAGCTAATGTCGCCGCGCCACGTGTACGAGCGTCGCAGCACCTATGTAAGGAAATACTAATTTCTTTTAGTTAGACATATCAAACAATTATATTTTTATACGCATGAGTAAGTTTCGTACAAGCATCATAACCATGTATAGAAAAGTGTGGCAGTAGGAAAATAATCGTGGAAACGCGTATGTTAGCGCCTTCTTCCATAACCACGTTAGTAAAGTCATGAACAGTTATTTAAGTACGAACTCTACCCGTGTACGTAAGTTTGGAGATTGTCCAACTAAGGGCGCGAAGGTCCCTTAAAGTCGACCACGAGAAAGTCAAGGGTCGCTCAGTAGTACACCAAAAAAGATACCCCATGCAGAGTAGCGTCAGACCAAAAAGGTCAGTAGCACACCAGTCTTTTCGTGCTTGGTAGAGGCGCACTACCATACTCATAGGACATATGGTATCCTATGAGTTTCAGAGTCTTGGGAGTTAACTCCCCTTGAGACAGTTAGTATATTCGAGACCGTGTCCACGCGACACTAGAACAATTGAGTTCGTCAGATGGTCTCGGGTCGTCAGTTTCAGTTGCGCGTTAGGTGCTACTCTGCCTAGAGCCTTCCCAGTAAAGTGTGTAGACTAGAAGCCACCTAGAACTCAAGTACAAACTTGATGTGAGACAGTACACCAGTTAGTGAACGTCAGGACTTGGGTAAATGAACGGAAAGTCATGAATATATAACTAATAGTGTGTTAACGAGGAAGTATAGGAAAAATATGCATAACATATAGCATAAAAAATTTCCAGTGCACGAGACTATTTTTAAAGACATGCATGCATTCATATGTAAATCTGTTTTAGTGTCACTAAGGGGAATTGTTTTTCTTTACTCTGACCCTTCGTGGACAATGTTTTTCAGGTGACACAGCTGGGAAACTACGTCTAGGATGAGCGTTATGGTGGCGTCAGTTTGTAGTACTTTTACCATTCAGTTTACTCTATTTCAGCATGTACTTATGGTTATGGACAGTGTAACTCATTAATGTTTTATATATCTTGTATCAGACTTATTATGATAGTTCATATTTTCAGTTAATTCAATTCTATTCACCTGTAGTGGCTCTGTGATTCCAGATTTCAGGTATGTGGTTACCTTTAGTTACTTTCTTAGCTTCCGTTGCTAGTTATAAACTCTTTTAGTAGCTCTTACTGTATACCTGCTGTGTACTAGTTTTAATACTGTTTCCTAGTTCTCTTTATATCGCTGACCCGGCCGAACGACTGATTATTGTAAAACTGGGAAGGGGTGTTCTAGGAGAGGGGGTGGGGTCGGGTACAGCAGAGAAAAAAGAAAAAGGAAGAAAGGGGAGGAGGAGGCATCAAGTTTCTTGGAGGAGACAAAAAAGAAAAAGCCAGCCGCCCCCTCACTCCTCCCGATCTCTCTCTCTCTAACCTCCATGGCTGGCAACATCTCCCCCTCCGACGACTTCGAGCTGTTTCCTCCTCCAACAGCCATGACCGAAGCTTCTCAAAGCTAATGTCTAAACCTGCTGCACCTTCAACTATGGCGAGAGCTTTGGCGAGAAACCATCAAGCTCCGACCACCCATGCAAGACCCAACATCCTCCGACAAAACCGAGCACCTCCCTCCTTGCTAAACTCCAGCCGGCGAGATCTCACTCTCCTCTTCCATGGTCGACCACTGAGCTCCACCAAACCGGCTATCTCCAAACTCCGACCACCCAAAGGCTCCAGATCTACTCAAATTTGTAGATTCGTGTTTGCTCCTTCTACAACAAGTTTCGAACTCCACTTAGATTCAGATCTTGGCCGCCTCCGTCTTTCTCTAGTTGTAGATCCAAACTTTACTTGAGCCCTAGCAAGGCTGGCCGAGCCCGAGCTCTCCTTCACCGCCGCAGTCGCCTGGAGCAAGGTCGACTAGGAGCTCCTCTCCCGACACCGCCGTCAAAACACGCGTCACTGGTAACGAAGTTTCTTCTTGGGCAGGTGAAGTCCTCAATTATCATATTTGTATGGAAGCTCCTCTCCACCGACGGGTGGGGGAAGGGGGCTCTCCGACGGGTCGATGTTTACATCCCCGCAATTAATTGCATTTAGTATCCGGAAGCGTGAGTACGGATTTAGGCATGCTGTGTGAAACCCATCCGGACGTGTGAGCCAGATTGGTGATGTTTTGGGGTTTCCGGAGAAGACTCCGAGAAAGTTGTATATTATCCGTTTGCAGAGAATAAACACCATAACCTCAAAAAAGGGGTGAGCGCAATGTAATTGGTCTGCTTTTAGTCAACCAATGTTTAGCTTACCGCCGCTTGTCGAGACGTCGGCGTACAGTTGCTGCAGTACCAAGCGGGGAATAGCGGGCTTGAACCCAAGTTTGTGCCGGCCCTCAAAGGCCTAGTTTGCTTATGTTGTCGGCCTGCGTGTCGAAGTATGGTATTTATTTTCCTGTAATTTAGAATGCTCGCGATGCCTTGTGCAGGCCCTAGAAGGCCTATATTACGTTGTTCGCGGCCTAATTGAGGTCACGTAAAGAAGAATTGCTCCGCGAGATTGCGTCATTGGTAGGGCAGATGAGGAGCATTTTGCATAGACCCAAGGAGACACATCTGGATATGAGAGAATTGGTCTTGAGATTCTCTTTAGATGTTCCGGTCGGCCAAGAGTGCCCTCCGAAGGTGTCTTAGCTCAGTCTCTGGCTTGGGAGGGGAAGAGTTTGTTAGTCTTTCGGGTATGCGGTGGGACCTCTACACTGAGACCCTGGGTCTGTCCCTTGTGTTCTTAGTCTTGTGCCTAGATCGTTCGTTTGCGGGTAGCAGGTGCGCGGTCACCCCTCTTTTGGGACCCCGAACTTCACAGAGGTCAAATTTTGGCTTCAACACTTTTGGTGTGGTGAGCGTGGAGAGTGGCCAGCACGGAAGAACTCAGGTGAACGTCGTGACTTTAGAAAATGAACCAAGTGACGACCAGGGTCATGCGCTGGCACTTTGTATGTAAGGTCCTCATACTTGGAGTCGTCCCATCCTTGAATTTTAGGATTTTTGGACAGTCTATATTGAGGCTTCGACGGTGATTTACACATTCCTAAGGTGTCATTTTTATGAAATGAAGGGACATTACCATAAAATTCCCGACACAAAATTTTGGGGTGAGTATATGAATTAGATAACCCCTTCATGGACAAAATTAACTCTCATTCAGATATCTAAAGCTATGGGTTTGGTTTGTTCAAATGTCGATTCAATTTTGTCACGTACACTTAGACTTTTGAGTTTGCGTTCTTCCATGTAGATTTAGGTTCAAGATAAAAGCATTGTCCTATGAAAACGTTAAGTTTAGGATAGAAAGCAGATTGCTCTTGAATATGGAAAATCTGATTCATTGAAGTTTAGGGCAATACAAATGTGCAGTGCTTATACATCTTGAGTGTGAAAATAAGTTTATTAAAGCTTTAATTTGTTCAATAATATGGAAATCTTGAGTCATTTTTACTTACAATTTCAGAATACATTTCAAAATACATTTCAGAATTCATCTCAAATTTCATCTCAGATTTCATTACATTCTGTCTTGCAGACTTGCATGAACTATGGACATTTTATTTACATGTATCTTGAGACTTGCATGAATTAAAGCTTTAAATCAATGAATGTCTTGGCTTTGACCCATCCAATCTGATAAAAGTTTTCATTTCCTTTTTTCACAATCTATAACCCCTTGATATTCTAACTTGGCCTATTATTAAAGTGTACGTGGTGTAGTTCAAAATCACTTTTATGCTATGTTTGTACGCGGCAATAACATTGCGTTATTTTACGTCAACTTAGTTTTTTCCCCATTCACTTCTTTAGACCACCTACAAATGAATGTACAAAGAGAGTCACCGAAAAGTCAACATTGCTATAACAAGAATTGAAAAGTCTTATGAACAACCTAGTATTCTGGCAGAATATATAGCTTTACAATTAAAAAATAGAGTTTCATTTCAAGCAAAGAGATTGCATGTGTTGAATAGATCAAAGAAAGCAAAGTTCCCTTACAAGCAATTTGTGCTAAAATCGATCACTGTTCCCATACAATTCGAACTATATCTGGAGCCTTGGGCATAAAAATTTGAATCTTTATAAACCAAGGATAAGAAAAGAAGAATAATGGGCCTTTTAAACTATTTTCTTATTTTTGTTGTTGTTAAGATAAAAAAGAACAATAACTTGAAAGGGTGAGTAATTCGTTAAAATGGTCAACCACCTGAGACTGATTTGATAGCTCCACATTCAAATATGAGGATTTGCTTAATATATAGTACAAATGATATGAATATATCTGTATTTAATGTTGTTTAGAGTACACTTGATTATCAAGTTACTTGTTCTCATGTTCCATTCTTGTTATGAGTTATGACATCTGATTTATAATCTCCCCTTGCTTATTTCTTGTTATACTTACTGCGCTCTTTGTTGCCTGCACTTCATATTACTTGTTTTTATGTTGCTTACAACTTATGAACTATGATTTGTATATGCTTGTCCTTATGTTGCTTACAATCACCACATATTTTCTGATACCTGTTTTTTGCTTATAATACTTGCTCTTAACTATCATTTAAGCATCATTGATTGCTTTTTTGATATCATGTGTTGTTGATTGCTAAATTGCAAATTATATGCTAAATAGAATTCTAAGCACATATTAAATCTTGTGATATCATATGTTGGTAGTTGCAAGTTTCTATACCTGTATAATTGTATTTTTATGTTATGCATATTTCTGAGTATTTAATGGATGTCGAGTATTGTGATCTCATATGATGTTGATTGCTAATTACATTTATAATTCATTAATATACAACATGGTGCATAGAATCGGGCCTTTATTGAACAGATTATTAGCATATGTTGTTTATTTGGTTTATAGATCTGTCGTGAACAAATTTCTATATGTGCATAATTGTACTTCTGAATTGCTGATAGCATGTGAGTTGCATTGGTTGATATCATATACCGATCGTTGAATTACATATCATATATTACCTAGATTTATGAGCACATTTTCGAGTCTTTTGATATCATGTGTTAAAGTTTTGATTGCATATTTATATAATGTCGTTGACTATTTCTTGCCCCCTTGTTATAGCCAGAGTTGGAGGAATATGATTGTCAGTTTAATGCCTTTCTATATATTGTCACTGCATAATTGTTATTACCAGGGGTATATATATATAGTTCCATCTCTTCTATTTTCAGGATGGAGAGTCGGGGTGGAGTAGCTTGCATCGGACACTCCATTTTGGTCATTTTTCTGCTGCAGGTCTTCTTATTCAAGCTGGTGCATCCCTAAAAGCAGAGGACTCTAAGTGTCGTACACCTGTTGGCCTTCTCTCTGGGCCTGTTTCTCAAGTTGTTGGCAATAATCTTGATTCTGTTGCAACTGAAGTCTATAGTTGGGGAAGTGGGACAAATTATCAGTTTGGAGACTTTTGCACTACCCCAAGCCTGGCTCGGCCCCAGGTAGGCCCGCTGCGCAGGCTCTCATTAGCTGGCAGGTCCGAAGGCTCGCCTGTGGGGGAAAGGATTGGTTCTTGGAGACTTGGTTCTTGGTTCTTGGAGACTTTTGCACTACCACGAGCCTGCCTCGGCCCCAGGTAGACCCGCTGCGCAGGCTCTCATTAGCCGGCAGGTCCGAAGGCTCGCCTGTGGGGGTAAGGGACCCCGAGCGTTGCTCGGCCCCAGGTAGACTCGCTGCGCAGTCTCTCATTTGCTGGCAGGTCCAAAGGCTCGCCTGTGAGTGGAAGGATTGGTTCTTGGAGACTTGGTTCTTGGTTCTTGAAGACTTTTGCACTACCCCGAGCCTGACTCGGCCCCAGGTAGACCCGCTGCGCTGGCTCTCATTAGCTGTCAGGTCCGAAGGCTCGCCTGTGGGGGTAAGGGACCCCGAGCGCTGCTCGGCCACAGGTAGACCCGCTGCGCAGGCTCTAATTAGCTGGCAGGTCCGAAGGCTCGCCTGTGGGGGAAAAGATTGGTTCTTGGAGACTTGGTTCTTGTTCTTGGAGACTTTTGCACTACCCCGAGCCTGGCTTGGCCCCAGGTAGACCCGCTGCGCAAACTCTCATTAGCTGGCAGGTCCGAAGGCTCGCCTATGGGGGTAAGGGACCCCGAGCGCTGCTCGGCCCTAGGTAGACCCGCTGCGCAGGCTCTCATTAGCTGGCAGGTCCGAAGGCTCGCCTGTGGGGGAAAGGATTGGTTCTTGGAGACTTGGTTCTTGGAGACTTTTGCACTACCCCGAGCCTGGCTCGGCCCCAGGTAGACCTGCTGCTCAGGTTCTCATTAGCTGGCAGGTCCGAAGGCTCGCCTGTGGGGGTAAGGGACCCCGAGCGCTGCTCGGCTCCAGGTAGACCTGCTGTGCAGTCTCTCATTAGCTGGCATGTCCGAAGGCTCGCCTGAGGGGGAAAAGATTGGTTCTTGGAGACTTGGTTCTTGAAGACTTTTGCACTACCCCGAGCCTGGCTCGGCCCCAGGTAGACCCGCTGCGCAGGCTCTCATTAGCTGGCAGGTCCGAAGGCTCGCCTGTGGGGGTAAGGGACCCCGAGCGCTGCTCGGCCCCAGGTAGACCCGCTGCGCAGACTCTCATTAGCTGGCAGGTTCGAAGGCTTGCCTGTGGGGGGAAAGGATTGGTTCTTGGAGACTTGGTTCTTGGTTCTTTGAGACTTTTGCACTACCCCGAGCCTGGCTCGGCCCCAGGCAGACCCGCTGCGCAGACTCTCATTAGCTGGCAGGTCCGAAGGCCCGCCTGTGTGGGTAAGGGACTCCGAGTGCTACTCGGCCCCAGGTAGACTCGCTGTCATGCTCTCAGTAGCTGGCTTGGCCGTAGACACACCTGAGGGGTAAGGGAGACAGTTTAGAGTTTGGAAAGAGTTTTTTATAATAGATGAAGGTTTGGAATAGGTGTATATGCCAACATCAGCTGTTTCCATTCCTGCTTCAACTTGGAGATTTTTATGTATGAATTTCATGACTAGGAAATAATATTTTATGCAGATCTTTTCCATTTCTTCTGCGGTACTTGGTTCGCCAATAATTATCGTTGGTACATTGATCACATAATCATCATCATCAATAATATATTCATGAAAGAATTGGAATAAATGCAAAGCTCCTTCGAAATGAGAATAATTACAGTTTATGCCATAGTTGAGAACAGACTGGTATTAATACTCTACCAAATCAAAAATATCATCATTTTTCATAACCTGAAATGATACACTATATGTATTTTTTTCCTTTCCTAGCCTCAAGTGGTATCACATATTCCTGTCCTGTTATGAAACTTATTATTGTGTTAATATAGTTGTGAACACGCATAGACCAATCTTTAGCTGCTCTAGTTTCTTTAAGTCGAGATTTGGCTATAACATAAAATGCTTTTGAAGTGACAAAGAAATGATGTTTGTAAAATGTTTTACCTCCGTTTGATTTAGCTTCTTGAATTTCAAAACATGTTTCATCATTAACAGTGACATTCAATGATAAATTAGTTTGATTTTTCATAAAGCATTCAGTATCAACAACGTATTCATGATAGTGAGCTAATTCTGATTTAAGAAGAGCTTTGATGGTTGTAGTTGTTAGCATGCGTTTAACATTTACCCCTATCCACATCTTAGCCTTTTGCATAAATGTCAACTTACTCTTAGCATTAATTTGAACTAATTTCTTTTTGTGATTGGTATCATCCAAGATAAAAGTATCATAATCAGTTACTATAATCAGAAATTATACCAGTTTTCGGAATTGCAATTGATCTTGTTATATTAATGAACAACTCTTTGATACTCTGATATTCTTTAGAAATCTTTAATAAATTAATATTGCAATCCTTGAATGCAACCATATTAGCATTGCTTGAGTTAAGATTTTTGTTAACATGTTTGATCCCAAAGTTTTCTGTAAATTTACAAGCAAGATATAAATCTAACAATTCAGGTAGGGTTGATGTTTTCATTTCTCCTGGACATACTAATTTTGTACTTGTTCTCAGAAGTTTGTTATGAGCCATAATCACATTATCACAGGAATATATTAAATGTTGCGTATGTTGTGGGGGATGAGCATCGGAGGAAAAACACGGGCTGGTGATATTCATGTTGAAATATCTAACGAGACTATGTGCAAAGTAAGCCCTGGTGTGGAGCTCCCTTTATCTCCAAGTGAGGAATTCTCTCAATTGTTTGACCGGCTCCCACTCGTCGGATACTTGGGGTTGAACATTTCTTTCCGAGCGTGGAACTCGCTCGAAAAGAGCGGAGATTGTGTACAACCCCGTATCCGGCCGAGTGGGATCCTCCCCAGGTAGCGGGCTCGGAGCGTGCTCTGAGCGATGAGTATTCGCACATGCGCGTGGAGATTTTACATGTGAAGGCTTTAAGTTGATTAAGGTTTACTATTATAATATATATATATTTATTATATATATATATGTATATAGAGTAAAAAATAAAGAAAGGAGAGGGGGGGGGGGGCTCGGGTACAGCAGGGAAAAAGAGAAATAAAGAAAGGAGAGAGGGGGGGGGGGGGCTCGGGTACAATAGAGAAAAAAGGAAGAAAGGGGAGGAGGAGGCATCAGGTTTCTTGGAGGAGAAAAAAAAAAAAGCCAGACGCCCCCTCACTCCTCCCGATCTCTCTCTCTCTAACCTCCATGGCTGGCAACATCTCCCCCTCCGGCGACTTCGAGCTGTTTCCTCCTCCAACAGCCATCGCCGAAGCTTCTCAAAGCTAATGTCTAAACCTGCTCCACCTTCAACTTTGGCGAGAGCTTTGGCGAGAAACCATCAAGCTCCGACCACCCATGCAAGGCCCAACATCCTCCGGCAAAACCGAGCACCTCCCTCCTTGCTAAACTCCAGCCGGCGAGATCTCACTCTCCTCTTCCATGGTCGACCACTGAGCTCCACCAAACCGGCTATCTCCAAACTCCGACCACCCAAAGGCTCCAGATCTACTCAAATTTGTAGATTCGTGTTTGCTCCTTCTACAACAAGTTCCGAACTCCACCTAGATTCAGATCCAGGCCGCCTCCGTCTTTCTCTAGTTGTAGATCCAAACTTTACTCGAGCCCCGGCAAGGCTGGCCGAGCCCTAGCTCTCCTTCACCGCCGCAGTCGCCTGGAGCAAGGTCGATTAGGAGCTCCTCTCCCGACACCGCCGTCAAAACACGCGTCAAAGGTAACGAAGTTTCTTATTGGGCAGGTGAAGTCCTCAATTATCATATTTGTATGGAAGCTCCTCTCCACCATGGGTGGGGGAAGGGGGCTCTCCGACGGGTCGATGTTTACATCCCCGCAATTAATTGCATTTAGTATCCGGAAGCGTGAGTACGGATTTAGGCATGCTGTGTGAAGCCCATCCGGACGTGTTAGCCGGATTGGTGATGTTCTGGGGTTCCTGGAGAAGACTCCGAGGAAGTTGTATATTATCCGTTTGTAGGGAATAAGCACCATAGCCCCAAAAAAGCGGTGAGCGCAATGTAACTGGTCTGCTTTTAGTCAACCAATGTTTAGCTTGCCGCTGCTTGTCGAGACGTCGGCGTGCAGTTGCTGCAGTACCAAGCAGGGAATAGCGGGCTTAAGCCCAAGTTTGTGCCGGCCCTCGAAGGCCTATTTTGCTTATGTTGCCGGCCTGCGTGCCGAAGTATGGTATTTATTTTCCTGTAATTTAGAATGCTCACGATGCCTTGTGCAGGCCCTAGAAGGCCTATATTACGTTGTTGGCGGCCTAATTGAGGCTACGTAAAGAAGAATTGCTCGGTGAGATTGCGCCATTGGTAGGGCGGATGAGGAACATTTTGCATAGACCCAAGGAGACACATCTGGATAGGAGAGAGTTGGTCTTGTGATTCTCCTTAGATGTTCCGGTCGGCCAAGAGTGCCCTTCGAAGGTGTCTTAGCTCAGTCTCTGGCTTGGGAGGGGAAGAGTTTGTTAGTCTTCCGGGTATGCGGTGGGACCTCCACGCTGAGACCTTGGGTCCGTCCCTTGTGTTTCTAGTCTTGTGCCTAGATCGTTCGCTTGAAGATAGTAGGTGCGCGGTCACCCTTCTTTTGGGACCCCGAACTCCACAGAGGTCAAATTTTAGCTTCAACAATTGGTGCATGTAGACAGTTTCTTGTAAATCGTCATTGAAAAATACATTTTTGATATCTAATTGATGCAACGACCAGTGATGATGAACAACAGGGAGATCAAAACACGAACAATATTCACCGAAGGGAAGGTCTCGTCATAATCACTTGTTGTTGAGTAAAACCACGAGCCACAAGGCGAGCCTTCATACGTTGAATTGTCCCATGCATACCATTTTTGATGACAATTACCCACGTACAACCCACACAGGTCTGTCCAGAAGGAAGCGTAACAAGATCCTAGGTTTGGTTTGCTCAATGAGCAGACATTTTGGTACGATTCCGGGGAGGCGGTGGCTTCGGTCGGTTTGAGAGAGAACAGGAGAGTGAGGGAAGGTGGAGAGAGAGGGGGGGGGATTAGGGTTAGAGAGGAGGAGAGGGAAAACACAATTTCATTCCAGGATGAAAACAATACAAGGCTTACACATCCTCTTATAGTGACGAGGAGCGAAAACAAAAGGAAATATTCTAAAATTGGAAGTACGAAAATACTTAAATTGACACACGCAAACAAAACAACAAATTAACGTCATAAACAAATAATGTAACAAATTAATTATTAATTATTCGCTACGGGAATTGTGGGCCCATCCGCTATACACGCCCGGCGTGTGTAAACTTTCCAATGTGGCTCATCGTCGTGCAACTCTGTAACAATGCCACCATCTGGGAAATGTGTCTTGTCATCAAGGCAGAAATCGGGAAACTGGCGGCAGAAATCATCCTGGGGCAACCACGTTGCGTCCGAGTCTGGCCGGCCGGTCCAGGCCACAAGGACTTCCTCCGATGTACGGTCTCCTAGGGTGCGAGCTCTCTGATCGAGGACTGAGGCGGGGTAGTAGGGTGCCTCCCTTGCGAGGTTGATGTCGGCTGAAATGTGATCTGTGGGAGTGTGGTCGCCCACAACGCGTCGTAGCTGTGAGACATGGAAGATCGGATGAATGCGGCTCCCGGCTGGAAGGCGAAGACGGTAGGCGACCGTCCCTATGCGGGCGAGGACCTCAAAAGGCCCGAAGAAACGAGGAGCCAGTTTCGGGCAAGGCCGGCGGTCCACAAAAAGCTTTCGGTAGGGGTGGAGTTTGACGAACACCCTCTCGCCAACCTCAAAAGAGAGGTCTCGACATTTCTTGTTGGCGAAGGAGACCATTTTCTGTGGGGCCCGCCGTAAGTGGTGCTTCAAATGATCCAGGATGGTATCTCTGTCACGGAGAGCAGTGACCAAGTTCTCCACCTGACATTCCCCTGGAAGGTAACAGACGATCAACAGAGGTGGGCGACCGTAAGCGACCTCGAATGGGGTGGTGTCGGCCGCCTGATGGTAGGCGGTATTGTACGAGTATTCAGCTCACCTCAACCACTTGGCCCAACTGCGAGGCTGCTCCCCCACGAAGCAACGGAGCTACGTCTCCAAACACCGGTTGAGGACCTCTGATTGGCCGTCTGTCTGCGGGTGTTATGTTGTGCTCATGCGAAGACGGGTGCCCTGTAAGCAGAACAACTTGGTCCAGAACGTACTCAGGAAGAGCGGATCGCGGTCACTGACGATCGACCGAGGAAACCCCTGGAGGCGCACGACCCCCCTGGACGAAACTGTCGGCGACTGTGACCGCCGTGTATGGGTGGTGCAGGGGAATAAAATGTGCATACTTCGAGAGTCGGTCCACTACAACCAGGATGTAGTCGTGCCCATGTGATCAGGGTAGCCGTGTGATGAAATCCATGGCGACGTCGTTCCAAATGTGATCGGGAATTGTAAGGGGCTGAAGTAGGCCACCAGGAAACATGGCCTCGTACTTGGCTTTCTGGCAGGTGAGGCAGGAGGCCATAAAGGCCTTGACCTGTCAGAACATATGAGGCCAATAGAGTGGGACGGCCAGTCGTCGGTACGTCCGGTAAGCTCCGACTTGCCCCCCCCCCCCCCCCCCGTCCCCGTAGGTGAAGCATGGAACTCGGTCAACAACAGAGGAATGATCGAGGAGGAGGGGGCGAGTACGAGGCGGCCCTTGTAGAGTAAGCAGATGTCAACCAAGGAGTATGGTGGGTGGCTTGTGGCGTCCGCGAGAAGTGCTACCTGTATCTTGTTGAGTGTCGAGTCGGCCTCTACTTCCCTTTGGAGGGTATCCGCATCCTCCCACACCGGGCAAGAAATGGCTGCGAGTACGGGGTTGCAGGAGAGGGTATCGACCGCGAAATTGGTCTTCCCTGCCCGGAACTCGATGTTGAAGTCATAGCCGAGGAGCTTGGCCACCCATAATTGTTGAGCGGGTGTAGCGATCTTCTGTTGTAGCCTGTAGGAGGTAGCGAAGGCTGTGGTGGTCGGTGCGGACCACGAACCATCGGCGCAAGAGGTAAGGTCGCCAATGTTGCACAGCGAGGACAAGGCCCATGAGCTCGTTCTCGTAAGTCAAACGGCTGCGGATTGTGTCTGAAAAAGCGCGGCTGAAATATGCCACTGGGCGTCAGGCCTGCATCAAAACGGCTCCAACACCGACGTCTGATGCGTCGCATTCCATGAGGAAGGGCTGTGTAAAATCCAACATTTCCAACACCAGAGCTCGAACTAAGGCTTGTTGTAGCGCTGTAAAAGCGGCGGAATCCGTGACCGACCACTCAAAGGGCCCTTCGGCCGACCACTCAAAGGGCCCTTCGGCCGACCACTCAAAGGGCCCTTCGGCCGACTTTCTCAGAAGCTGGATGAGGGGTTGGGCCAGCGTGCCGTACCCCCGAATGAACCGACGGTAGTACCATATCAGTCCCAAGAATCCACGGACATCGCGGAGTGACGATGGGGTCGGCCACCGGAGGACCGCCTCGATCTTGTCGCTATCCATAGTGACTCTTGTCGCTGAGATGGTGTGCCCCAAGTAGCACACCTCGGGAACCCCAAAGGAACACTTCGCCGGGTGGAGCTAGAGGTGGCGGCGTCGTAGAGTTGCCAATGTCAGTCGGACGTGCTGGAGGTGTTCCTGCCAAGAAGAACTGTAGACCAATATGTCAAAAAAAAAACGAGAACGTGCTGTCGAAGTACCGGGCGAAAGATATCGTTTATCGTGGCCTGAAAGATGGCCGATGCGTTGGTCAGGCCGAAGGGCATAATCAGAAACTCATAGTGGCCGTCATGGGTTCGGAAGGCCGCCTTGGCTACATCGGCCGGCGAAACGCGAGTCTGGTGGTAGCCGACACGGAGGTCCAGCTTGGTGAAGACAGGCGTGCCATGGAGCTCATCCAAAAGCTCCTGAATCACCGAAATCGGGTACTGATATGGAATAGTGGCTTTATTGAGCTCTCAATAGTCTACGCAGAAACAAGCAATAGCTGTGTTGGAGATGGAGGCAGAGGACGGGTTGAGAAGCCCTTGAAGTTGCTGGAGCTGGAGACGAACGACCTCAAGGTCAGGAGGGGCGGCAGAGGATGTGTCAGCAGCAACAGAGGCCGTCAGACAAGGAGGATAACCATTCTTCCTGTAGCAGGTCGCCTCAAGGTGGCTGTCCTTTCCGCAGTAGGAACACTTCGGCCGACCCCGACTACCGCGCCCCCGGCCCCTATATCCCGAACGTCCACCACGAGCAGAGGTAGGTGGGGGAAGTAAGGGGGAGGGGTCTGCTGAAAAAGGGCCGAGGGGGAAGGCGCAGAAGTATCCGGAGGAGGTAAAACACGGAGGAGCATGAAGCACACATCAGATAAGGACGATATGGTGGAGGAAGCCAGAACCTGAGTCCGAATACTCTGAAGGTGAGGTGGAACACGAGCCATCATTATGACAATGCAAACGGCGTCCTTCTGAGCGCGCTGAGTAGCATGATCATTAGTAGACGGTTGATGCTGGATCCAGCCCTCAACAAGAGTCTTGGCGCGAGCGACAAATGAGGTCATGTCCGAAGCCCCCCAGTGTCGAGAGCCAGAAGATCAGTGAGGATGTCGTAGAGATGCTGGAGACTGTCTTTGCCCGAGTAGTCTTGGCCATTTCGTGATACATGACCATCTGATAAGGTTCGCCATCCAGGGAATTCAGGAGCCATGTCTGAACACGACCATCATTTCTGAGCCAGTTGTCGGTAGGAGGAGCCTGAATGAGGTGAGGCAAAAAGGCCCTTGGCCTGAACGACCTGTCGAACAGAATGTACCCAAGGGATAAAATTCTTCTTCCCAGAGAGGGAAATGGTCGTGATCCGCAGCTCATCGCAGATGACAGCCGGATAAGCCGGGCGGCCTGCAGGCGGAGTAGCCTCCTGGCCGGTGGAGTCAACGGAAGAGCCCATAGAAGCAGGAGGCAAGTCGTAGTGACTAGGGAAGAGACCGCTGCGAGTAGCAGGCAGACCGCTGCGAGAAGAGACGAGAGAGCACTCAGCAGGCAGGCTGGGAACTCTTGCACGGCAAGGCCGCGCCGGAGCAGAATACACAGCGGGCAGTCACAACGACAAGAGCAACGACCAAGGAGAAGGAGGCCGCAAGGAAGAGGGGAAGCGAAAGAGAGACCACGACCAAAATGCTGGAAAAACAAATTGCACGGTCACAATGCACACTAGCGGCCAGAGAGGGGCCGCGACCAAAATGCAGAAAGAAATGATAGACCGCACAGTCACAGTGAGCACACCAGCGGTTAGAGAAGAGAGACATGAGAAGGTGGTGCGAACAAGTGGAGAGAAAGACCGCAGCGGAGACGGGGAGACCGCGCAGGTAGAACACCGGAGGCCGCGAGTAGATGAACTCGCGTGTGAAAGAAAAGGAAGCCGCGGGGAGGAGAGCTCGCGCGACAAGAAGAAGAAGCCGCGAGTAAGAGGACTCGAGCGGCAAGAAGAAGAAACCGCGAGTAAGCGAACTCGAGCGGGATGAAGAAGCCTCGAGTTGGAGAACTCGAGCGGTCAAAAAGAAGAAGCCGCGATTAGAACTCGAGCGGCAAGAAGAAGAATCCACAAGTAAGCGAACTCGAGCGGGACGAAGAAGCCGCGAGTTAGAGAACTCGAGCGGACAAAAAGAAGAATCCGCGAGTAGAACTCGAGCGGCACAAAGAAGAATCCACGAGTAAGGGAACTCGAGCGGCACGAGGAAGAAGCCGCGAGTGGAGAACTCGAACGACAAGAGGGAAGCGGGTAGGCGGGTAGACCCAGCGAGTAGCAAGGAGGAGGGGGTCCCACTGGTCAGAGGATGAAAGCTACAAAAGAGAGGGTAAGGAAGAGGAACCTGGAGCCACGGAGGAGAGGCGGAGAGCGCGAACAGGTTTCGAACAGGTTGCGGAGATCGCGAACAGACCGCGAGCAGGACGCCGAGAGAAAAAAGATGCAGACCGCGAGAAAGCCGCAGAGACCGCCGGTAGGCCGCGGTCACAAGCGGTTAAATTTTTTTTAACCGGACAGACCGGAACCTCCCTCTGATACCATGTTGAGAGAACTCAAAACTTTTATGTATTGTTTGTGTGTCTAAATACAATGAGAGAATACAAATATATAGGAGGGAGAAGGTGAGATGAAATCCTATACAAGATGTGGGACTAAGAAGAGAAGAAGGAAATACACAAAAAATGGGCCCAATAATGAGCTCTTTACATGGGCTTTTCTAACAAGTAGCAATGTTATATCTGCTATTTCATGATACTGGAAATTGTTCATTAGTTATGATAACTTGCAAGCATTGCGTCACTGCCAACAGTTGCATCCAATATGACTTTGGATGGTGGTTTTTTTCCTACAACTTTTATGTACGTTTTCTTGTTATATTATTTGATTTTCCCTAAACTCCATTTTTATTTCACTGCTAATAAAGCATCAATGCCGCTAATTTTGTTACAAATTTCATGCTACTGGTTTTGTCGTGTTGTTTTATTCTTTCAAAACTATATAGCAATTAGTAATGCATTTATTTTAATTTTACTTTGTTTCTCAAGAAGTTATTCCCACTGATATCATTAATTTAATTTAATTGCTACAATGTTTGTTTTTCCTTAAATATTTTCTTCTTCTTTTTAATGAGATTATTATTATATGGTATAACTGATTGTATATTTATCACATTTTTATTAAAATGGTGGTTGTTGTAACTATGATCTTGATATAATTGTAAAAAGTTGTTTTTTTCTCTATTGAATGAAAATATTCTTAAACAGCTCATGTTCTGCATATTAGGAACTCTTGCTGAGAAGGCTTTGTTGGCTGTACTGCCTCCAGAAGAGGACTTTCAATATACTGTTCGTGTTAACTCTGAAGTCATGTCTTCTGATGGTTCTACATCCATGGCAAGTGTATGTGGAGGTAGTCATTTTTTGACAAATCCTTTATCCAGTTTAACTGATAATTCTATTCATTGAGATATGTTTTCCATATTCTTTCCTATTCGAGTAATATTTTAATTAGTTCTAAGGATTATTTCTTGTATCTGTTTTTTTTTTAGATAAATACTCTATGCATAAAGATGTTCGTTGAAGCAGCAACCTCTATAAGTTTGTTTAAAAATATGTATACCGGAGGAATTTGAATTACTAAAAAGCTACTATGAACTTTGCCAGTGGAAAAAACTGGATCTTAGCCATTCAAGATAAACTTTGTACTCGAAACAATTGTATGCTATTTATTTAATATAAGCCTTCATTTGATAAAAATTATGAAACTTGTAAAGGGATGACAATCAATCCAACAAATTGCACTTGATTATGTTTGTTCGACAAACACAATTTGTTATCAAAGATAATCGATCAATTCAATTTTTAAATACGATTGTGTTGTTCTATTTAGGCACGTTAAGTGACTATAAAGTGAGAATGAACACCAACATAAAATAGATAAAAATATGTTTTTACGTGGACAAGAATACAAACAACTTTGCACCCCGACCTTCAAATTAAATTTTATTATTAGGCAAAAAAAATTGGCATAGGCTATATGCGGATCATGAAATTTAGATTTCCAAAAATTGTTTATAACACCCGAAGATTTTTTTTAAAATTTAGTTTTTTGATGACCATAGTTGATGCAAGTCGTATGATGAAATTCACAAAACATGTATTCACATAGACTTTGTAGTCCAGAAAACCTTAATTGAGACAATTAAGTTCCTTATATGAAGATGAAAAATATGATAAAATTTGACATAGGATTGAGTGAAGGTTGTGGATGAGTAGGCAGTAACGAAACTCTAATGCTTGGATGTAATTGTGATAGTGAGTGACGTTTTAAATGATCCCATGATTATACAAAGTCCGCACGTGCAATTATAATAACTTTTAAAATTAAATTAAGCTACACTAGCTTGCACAATTGAAACTAGACTGTAAAAAAACAATAAGCAAGTCCTAATAAAATTTTAAGTGAGATTGCGTTAATTAAATACTCAATTAATAAATCTTTCACGCAGGTTGAGTAATTGAGCAAACTATTACCCCATAATATTTCTAAATCGTATGATTCTCAACAAGCAATCAACAAAAATGAAAATAACTTTCAAATTTTAAATTTACACAAGTAATTGAACCAAATGAAATGATTAGCTGCAATTTCTAGTTGGAAGCGCGGGATTGAAACAATTTCTCCGCTGAAATAATTGAATTATGCTCATGTTTGCAGTTTTCAAAGGCTAGATAGAATTGGAGGAGGCTTGTCGGGAAACGAAGAACCTTCTGAACTGTGGCTGGGAGTTGTTGAAGGGCAGTTGGATCCTGAAATAACAATTGGGAGTCAAAAAATCAGCATCATGTGAACCAAGGAGAAGTCAGGTGTTGCTCTAGGCGGCTTGAAACAGGAGCATATTGGGGGTTGTAGGTCTCTGGAGGTTTTCGGCTGTTGGATAGGGCTTGGACGATGGATGTAACTGTTGTAGAGGGGCTCTCAGGGGACTATAGGTGGCCTACAAGATGAATAATTCTCAAAACCTCTCGTTGCATGAGTCATCTCCTTCCAGGAGGGCTATGAATGCGAGTGCTTTAATCGAGGATGAGAAACTATTGGTCGTGGGGAATCGTAGAAGGGAGGAGATGCTTCAGTTGTAAGGGAGAATCAATCCTTTCCTGTCCAGGAACGATCTATGGCATGCCCTACATTGAACCGAGCAGTTACAACGGTTCTTTTGACAGTTGTTGGAGAATCGTGAGGTTTGTTGTGGGAGTTAATATATGATGAAGGGTTGGGATGGAATTGGGGATTGCAGCCAAATGAAAGGGAAATTAAGACTAGGCCTCAACACCGAGCGCTTCACGGATTCAACATCGTGAAATTATTGTAAATCTGAAATCACTCTAATTTTTTCAATGCGCATAAAATTACTCCACAAACACATTTATAGGTTATAAATACACAATGGACGTCTGTGATTGGTCATCAAAGTTCACACAAAAAACATACATAAATAACGAGTGAAAATAAAACAAACACATAAAATATCTCGTTGACTCTTTGAATGCGACGACAGGCTTGGATCGTCTATACGATGATCCTAACCCCTCGTCTTATGAGTGTAAACCCGAACAGTCTTCGATATGTGTTGGATCGCTCGTGAATTATGATCCTATTGCGGACTTTTGATTGAGAGTGAGTGTGCGATCTTGAGAGAGTCTCAAAGAGGACCGTCTACCTTTCCTTAACCTAGCCTTCCCAATGGCGGAAGACAAAAGGGAGCCGAGCTCAACCGAGAGAGGAGAGAGGATCCTTGCTCAATTCTAAACCTAGCTTAAGAAGATGGGAGGAGAAGATTCATGAGGAGAGAAATAAGGTTTCATTCATCATCCCCAACAAAGGCAACCCACCTCCATATATATAGTGAGAGGGAAAGGTTCCGCAAATTTACAAAACTACCCCTTATCTAGGCTACATGATCCGTGGTAATTAAAATGCGCGGAAATATAACCATGCAGGAAAGTAGAGATACAATTCAAAAGAAGATCCACCTCATCCCAGATACACGTCTTCACCTTCTACGTGGGCCCATAACATCAGCTCCCCCATGCAAATCAAGCTTATCCTCAAGCTTGAGGGCCAAGGGTCTCATCGACTTGACATCCCTGTCGTCCTCGTCCAGGGAATCATCCACCTCTAGCCAAAAAAGATGCTTGCACTTGTGTACAACCAAATATGGTTAGTCGTAGTTGAAACAAAGCCTTGTGCATGTCGTTCTGCTATCTCTGCTCATGATAGGTGCTTGATGGCTGAGTTTCCACCGAATTCCTTATTCTTGAGTGGTACAGACAAACTGTCGAAACGATGAGTGGGGAGCTGACTGACCCCGTTCCCACCATGGCGACTGCCATACAGGTTGTCTATGAGATGTTTCTCATAGATACATGATAGACTCATGGGTTTGCTACGTCTTGCTGGGATTGAAATTCGACATCGAGGCGCAATTGACCATGCATGTTGGCAGTGAAAATATGTATCTGATTTTCTGGCAAGATAGAAGGGACACAAGTAACATCTTGAAGCTTTCCAAGTGATCATCCACGGGTCCGAATTGCTTGAGATTGACGAGTTCGCCAAAGGTATTGCTACATCGAGATGGGATAAAAACACAGATTGAAGGAGTGCTTGAAGTTGTGCAATTTAAATTAGGGGGCTCCCAATCCAGTTGGCCATACGATAACTATACTAAGGCCAAGAGGCGTAAGGAAGCCAACCCAATCTAGTCCTCCAACCGCATGAGCTGGTTGACGAAAAAGTGTTCACATTAGCGCGAGCCATGCTCGAGGATCGTTCTTGCCGTCAAACATGGGAAAATTCAACTTCAAGTAATGCTGAACATTGCATCCTGTGGATTGATGCACGTGGGAATCAGACGGTATGATGAACGACGACTCACCTTGATTAAAACATGTCTTGGGGTGGTGCGATGGCTTGTGGGGGGGGGGGGCAGTCTAAGGGAAGCCATCTATGCAGGCAGTCAGAGCCGCGAGCGAGTCTTGTTGTTAAATTTGAATGACCATCAACTTTTGCATAACGCCCATAATGTGAGCGAGAGTAAGTCAGCTCTCTTCCATTGCCGCAGAAGATGCATTGGGGCTAGTTGGAGGTGGTAGAATTGGAGATTGAGTGCTGGAAGGCCCGAGATTGATGGATGGACACTCATGTGATTGTTGGAGCAGTGAGGCAACAATGTAGGATGGCTGGAAGTCTCAACGAAGGTAGGTGTGGATTGGTCGGTTGGCTGGTGAAGGGGGGACAACCAATGGATTCAAGTTGGTAAGAGTCATTGGGGTCGTCAGCCGATCAGTCGATAGATTCGTCGCTGCCAGGGTGAGAATGCAAGTAGTAAAGCTGCCGGTCTGCTGCAGTTGTCGCAAGCTGCAGGGAACGCGTAGGATTGTTAGTCGTCCCTGGGAGTGTCGTAGGATGGGCTTGGGCCCTGGGAGCGCTAGGTTTGATTGCTGGGTGTAGGCGACCAGGATGCGAGTGACCTAGGGTGCAATCATAGAATGCTGCGGCAGAGATGTGCCGTCCACAACTCGATCACAGGGGCAAGCATTGTTTGTTTGCCAAGTTTTTGTTTCACGACAAAATTGATTGGCATGCAGCAAGCGAAGGAGGACGGAGGCTCTAATACCAAGAAAGTTGTGGGCTTCCGATTGAGAGCGGGTGTGCGGTCTTGTGATGGAAAAGTCTTAGAGAGGATCATCTCGTCCCTTTCTTGACCTAGTCTTCTCAATGACGGGCGATAGAATGGGAGCCGAGCTCGACCAAGAGAGGAGAAGAGAGGGGACCCTTGCTCAACCTTTACCCTGGCTTAAGAAGATGAGAGAAAGAGACGATTCAAGAGGAGAGAAATAAGGTTTCATTCATTTCCCCAACAATACCCATCCTTCTCGCATTTATATAGTGAGAGGGAAAATTTCCACAAAATTACAAAAATGTCCCTCACCATGGCTACATGATGTGTAAGTAATTAAAATGCGCAAAAATATAACAATGTGGGAAAGTAAAGATACAATTCCAAAGAAGATACGCATCCCTGCATGGGCGTCATCCCCTACATGGGCCGATAACAGATTCCCATCAAAATCCTTCATAAATGAAAAGCTTAATAACTGGCAACAAAGAATAAGAAGTAAAAATTCCACGATAATAATACACATTGATTGCTGACTTTTTTCAGATTTAATACATTGTTTATATTGAAATTGACAAATGAATTTCGTTCAACAACCAATAATGGGGCTTTTAAATATTTTGAAGTCTCACTCAGAACATGGTCATACTTTGCACTGAAAATTGTTAATTTTGAAATCTTTTGAATTGTGTTTTACATGGGTTATAGTGAGATAATACAATCCCGAGACATCAAATTTCTATTCATTTATTTTCATTAAAATCTGCAGTGGCTTATTTAAGCCTGCTCGAGCAACCACCCAATCACTATAAAGTTTCGTAAATCCTTTTTATTGGAAGGTAACATCGGCGAGTTGCGCTTTTGCACTTTGAGATTGTGGATAGATGTTATCCTACGGATTAACCGCGACTATTATAGATAGTTTGAATTCTGTGAGCAACCTGCATTGGTGTGTGCGTGTGTCATCATAGTGAATCAGGTGTTTTTTGGCTCATGTGAAAATCATGAACAATGCTGAGTTCACACAACATAAGAAAACTCCCTATATAGTGCGTGAAACAACATTGGTCTGTAGATGTATTGAACTTCTGGGAACTGGTCTCACAAGACCGTCTTGAACTGCTTGTTTGAGGCTTTGAGCCATTATAAGGAGGTGATGGCTTTTGAACTTGTACCAGAACTGAACCAACTTAAATTGGAATAGAACTGTACCAACAGAACAAGAAAATACAACTCATCCTTATTTCCATGTTTACTGAAAGAATACAATAGAAAAATCAATAAGGTTGGTTTATTCACTGCCTCACATCACAATATCTTGTAGTTTCGATGATTTTAAAATTGAAGATTTGGATCAATAATAATAGTCATTGTCTGGCCAAATTGGATAATTTGCTGGTTCAAATTTCCAGTTCTTGTCGCTACTCACTATACTGCATTTACATTTTATTGGGAGCTGCTTTTGATCTCTAAGTTGTGATATTCTATATTTTCTATAGGTAGCTTGGCATTGATGGATGCTGGTATACCTGTTAAAGAGCATGTTGCAGGTGTTTCAGTGGGTCTTGTCAGTGAAGTAGACCCATCTACTGGAATTATTACAGAATATCGCATCCTCACAGATATACTAGTAAGATACATCTAATTAATTCACTCCATTAGATTGAAGTTACTATTTAAGATATATCTAGTTAAACACGTTATTAAGAGTGAAAGTAAATAAACATAAAAAAGACCTGGTGTTTTTTCACCAGCTGATTTTTTCTTTAGTGTATTTACCAATTTCTTGCCTTAATCTAATATCAGGGTCTTGAGGACCACCTTGGAGACATGGATTTCAAAATTGCTGGAACAAAGAGAGGAGTCACTGCAATTCAGTTGGATATAAAACCTGCTGGAATTCCTTTAGATATAATATGTGAGAGTTTGGAAGCCGGTCGAAAAGGACGCATTCAGATAATTGATAGGATGGAGGAGGCACTTGGTTCACCACGCACCATGAATGAAGGAAATGCCCCACGATTAGGTTATTTTTTGCTCGCTTTCTGGAATTTATTTTTTATTGTTTTGAGAATTGTTTTGAAGTTCAGTCTAAATTTCAGCTACTATGAAGCTGAATGATGAATCTATTCGCCGCTTGCTTGGGCCTCTGGGTTTTCAAAGGAAAAGAATTGAACAAGAAACAGGTATTGCCATCTCTTGCTTAAATTTTAATAATGCATGTCCCATTTGGTTCATATTCAGAGGACATAACAACACTCAAGACTTTATCCCACTATAGTGGGGTCGGCTATATGGATCCTTTGTCGCCATTGTTTCCTATCTTTTGTCATAATCTCACTAATACCTAAGTACATCATGTCTTTCCTTATAGTTTCATTCCAAGTCTTTATTGGTCTACCCCTCCCTAGTTTAACATGCCTAGTGACTAGACTCTCACAATGCCTAACAGGTGCCTCTAATGGTCTCCTTTGTACGCGTCCAAACCATCTTTGTCGAGCTTCTCACATCTTCTCTGCAATTGGTGCTATTCCTGTCTTATCCCTGATACATTCATTCCTAATTTTATCCAGTCTCTTGTGTCCACACATCCACCTAAGCATTCTCATCTCCGCAACTCCCATTTTTTGCTCATGTACATAATTCACTGCCCAACACTCAGAACCATAGAGCATCGCGGGTCTAATTGTAGTACGATAAAACTTGCCCTTAAACAACCCACCATATTGAATTGCATACTTTTTTTAATTTTTAGATTGCCATGTTAGTTGGTGTCTTATTGTTTATTGTTGTTTTGATACTAACAGCATATTTGTTTTACTGGATTACAACCAAAGTTATGTTGGTTTAATATCTGCATCTATGTATTATAAATGCATTTGAGGACATATGTGACCTCTAAAGGAGTCATGACCCTAGTAGCATGTGCATTATTAGTTGGAGTCTAAAGGGCTAGTAGGGGGCATTGTTGTAATGTGTTAATATGAGTTCCCTATGTAAAGGAGGGTTATGTATTTTCGTTTGGACAAGAGACTAACCTCAATTGCATCTTGGCGAGAGCATGTATCACTGATGTTAATGCTTGTGTTCGTCTTACTCATGCATTTTTTATTGTATGTAGTTGTTGATTAGACATATTGTACTACCTTCCATCTACGGAGGCTACCGATTTGTTTTCTAGCTCCATCACCTAAACTTAGCCACCATGCGTACTGTGACGCCACCGAGTAATTAGGTATGCAAGAATAAGCACATATGAATTAATTATTATAACCTTAATAGCTAAATGAGTATATTAATTAGGTGACCTGATGAAGGGGTAAGAAATGACCGGTTGGGGTTCAAAAGGACCGGCTCAAGAGGTCTTTGGTTAGGTGTCGAGCAAGGCTTAAGCGGTGCCGTCCGAGAGGAATAAAAGAACCCCGCCTATGTTGTTGTTCTCATTTTCACGCGGAGAATCCGACGGAAGCCGCAGGAGCCGCCCGACGCCGATCACCATAGGAGCCTTAAATCTCCTCCGTTTCGCGTGATTCCTCCTTCGTTTGAGAGGTAATCTTCTCCTCTCCATTCCTCTTATTTCTTTTGTGAAGATTTTGTATGTTTTGGAGATGGAGAAAACCTAGGGTTTAGTGTTTTAAGCTTTCCTTGAATCTTCCTCGTATGAAAAGTTTCCGTAAGTGTTGTTCATGCTCTAATCCTCAATTTTTAGTCATTTGGAGAAACCCTATGTGAAGTATTAGGGATTTCGAAATTTAAGCACATGTATGAGGATGGGGAAAGGATTTGTAGCAAGTATGCCTCCTCCCCATGATTTTCTAGCGAATGATTTGAGGGAAATGTCAGTCCCCCAACTCCAAATAATTATTTGAAGGCTAGGTATGGCTGCCCCTTCACTCAAATGGTAACAATAAACTAAATTGCACTTAGGGCAGCGAAGCCCTAATTGGAATAATGTCCCTTGACCTAAGTAGGTCAAGTGGAACCTATGAAATCAATGTGTGGTATGTATGGATAATAACTACGAATAATTTCACTTAGGTTATGACATCCCGAAGTGCTGAGAATCGTAGAGAAGACGGTGGCAGGGATAAAGGCATGGATAAAGGCAAAGGAAAGACCATTGTGAGTTCTTATTTCCTATTTGTACTTTGTATTGCTTTCAGTTAATTATTAACGTGTTTATGAAATTTTAAGGTCGAACAAAAGAGAAAGAAAATATAATGTGACAAGTCAAGATAATATGTCGTGTATGCAAGCCAAGTAAAATAGGAGACAAGGACAAACCATGATAAGTCAAATGCAAGAATAAGAAATGATATGTCAATTTCGTGGACTATATGAATAGTAAATATTAACGTGCGAGTTAAGGGCACGGAAGGTAATATTAACGTGCGAGACAAGGGCACGAGAAAAATATTATATGAAAGGCGTGAGACAAAGACACTTAATTTACACTTCATATCGCCCATAACTATGACATATAAGTCTAACAAAGAATACAAGAAAGAAAACTAAGTCATTATGAGACTACAAAAAAATGAAAGGACAAATGAACTAATTCCAGAAGGAAAACTAAGAATTCACTTAGTTCTTTGACTAATTAGAAAATCAACTAAATAGGTCAAGGAAGAGACGGCCCCAGTCACCAGTATTCAACGTCGACCATGCACTCCTCGGCAGGAAAAGAAGTATCGTCTTTGGGTGGAGGTTTACTCAGCAGTTCTTGACGTACTAGAGGAGCACAAAGAGAGGTGCAGATACCCGGAGTGTCCCCACGAGGAGTTTCAGTTTTATTGCATGTAGTTGTTTTATCTGAGTCTGTCTGTATAGTGTCGGTAAGCCCCTTTTGGTATAGATATAGGGCTACCTTTTTGTCTGTACAGTGTTGGTAAGCCTTAGTAAAGTTGTTTCAGGCTAACTTTTGATCATGATGTACTTTTTATATCAGTTATGAAATGAAATGGATGGTTATATTGTCATAGTATTTTACTTCTCGTACTCTTTCTTATATATTGATGTACTCTGATTGTTCTTACCTTGCTCAATAAGAAATGATTAAGTTAAATTGTAGCGATAGTCGTAAGGGGGCCGTTACAGTTAATTGGTATCAGAGCTAGGTTATGAACATTGGGGGTGATAAGAGTACGTTAAGGAAATATACGCTGACAAATAACACCATTTATGACATTTACGATCTTTTCCAACTCCTGAATTTAATTTCCGTATTTCAGGAAATTCCCCGAACTTATATGAGTAGAAGAGAAAGAGAAGAATTGGAAAGGGAACGAGCTGCGATGACAGAAGAAATTTATAGCTCCGGAAGGTCGAACCCTCCCGTAGCAGAGGTTATGCTGGCGGAGGCAATTCGAATGTGTAATACTGCGTCACTACCGGCACGGGATACAGTGGATATACACTTAAAGCAATTCCTGGATATGAGGCCGCCAACCTTTCGTTGTGGTAGAACGCCAATGGAAACTGAGGACTGGATCAAGAAGATCGAGGTAATCTTTCAAGCAATGAGAAGTCCAAAAGATCGACAGATTGAACTAGTTACTTTTCTGTTTGAGGGAGGAGCTAGTAGATGGTGGGATAGTCTGAAACAGGGAATTTTCTTTGGACGTGCACTAATTGATATTCCTTGGGACGAATTTCTAGATGAATTCGTTAATTGGTTTGTGCCGCCGTCCGAGAAACGAATCCTTCAGGAGAAGTTTCTCCGTCTGATGCAGGGAAACCGATCAGTAGTACAATATGAAATTGAGTTTACTCAATTGGCATACTATGCAAATGACTTAGTACCAAACGAACGAGAACGTTTTTTCCGTTTTCAGTTAGGTCTACGAGAAGATGTCAGAGTACATCTGATTTCCCAACGAATCAAGCATTATAATGAGTTGGTGGAGACTGCAAAGCTCATAGAAAGAGATGTGGATAGCTCTCAAAGGAGAACTGAGATGCAAGTGCAACAGAAAAGGGTGCCTGAAGAGCAGCAGAGCAAGGCCTTCTCGGGGAAAAGTGGAGGCTCAAAATGGAAAAAGTCAAAAAGGGTCCTCCGACGCTAGCCCCCGCAGCAAGTGGTACTGCCAACTATCCCATTTGTGTGAAATGTGGAAAAGCTCATTCGGGAGAATGTTTAAAAGGAACGGGAGTTTGTTTTAAATGTTATCGCCCCGGGCATCTAAAACACGAATCTCCCTTGTGGAAAACAGAAGCTGGAAGGAATGCAAGAGGAGGTCCAGGTCAATCATCAACCCTACATTGCCTTGACAAAGGAAAATGCATTGAATCAATAGCCTCGAGATCCGTCCAACAACCCTCGAAAGAAAGGCAAGTTCAACCAAGGGTTTTTAATCTTAATCAACAGGAGGCGAAAGCACATGATACCGTGATAACATGTATGATTTCCGTTCACAATCATATTATGAAAGTCTTATTCGACACTGGAGCGAGTCACTCCATCGCTTCAGCGGCAGTGAAACAGTTAAACATGGAACCGTATCAGTCTCATAATGACATAAAAGTCACAATGCCTAACAACACAAAAATGAATACAAGGTTGAGATGTATGGTAGGTCTAACGATTGATAATCAACCAGTTGAGATCAATGTTGTTGTATTGCCCCTATCAGAATTCGACATCATCTTAGGAATGGATTGGTTGTCAAATCATGAGGCCATCATCAATTGTAAAAAGGA
This sequence comes from Platanthera guangdongensis, assembly GCA_039583875.1. NCBI lineage: Eukaryota > Viridiplantae > Streptophyta > Magnoliopsida > Asparagales > Orchidaceae > Platanthera > Platanthera guangdongensis. The sequence goes on along the minus strand of CM077156.1, from coordinate 188,868,456 downwards.
GATTACCTTTAAAATGAACGACCAGACGCGAAGTAACTTTAAGGGAATGGGTGAAGTCTCAAAGGTTATGATCTCCTCCCTAAAAGCGACGAAGAAAGTAAGGAAAGGTTGTGAGGCAATATTGGTAATGCTGAAAGGAAGTGATACGGTGAAAAGTGAACCTACTGCAGTTCCGGTGGTTTTTGATTTTCTAGACGTATTTTCGGAAGACTTACCGGGAATACCCCTGATTCGAGAAGTTGAGTTTGCCATTAAGTTAAAGGAAGGAGCTGCACCTGTAGCAAAAGCACCATACCAGATAGCTCTTAAGGAAATGACAGAGTTAAAGAGCCAATTACAAGAATTATTAGATAAAGATTTCATACGTCCAAGTACTTCACCGTGGGGAGCTCCAATACTGTTTGTGAAAAAGAAAGATGGTTCGCTACGTTTATGTATTGATTATCGCGAACTTAATAAATTGACAATACGAAATCAATACCCTCTGCCCCGCATCAATGATCTATTTGATCAATTGGCTAATGCGAAGGTATTTTTCAAAATTGATTTGAGATCAGGTTATCATCAAATGAGAGTCAAGGAAGATGATATTTATAAAACAGTTTTTAGTACGAGATACATACACTTTGAGTTTGTGGTCATGTCGTTTGGTTTAACCAACGCGCCAGCTATTTTTATGGATTTAATAAACCGAGTGTTCAAAGAATTTTTAGACAAATTCGTTATTGTCTTCATTGATGATATTTTGATTTATTCAAAAAACCAGAAGGATCATACAGAACACCTAAAGATTGTGTTACAAACACTAAGGAACCATGCCTTATATGCGAAGTTTTCGAAATGTGAATTTTGGTTGAAGGAAGTCTCTTTCTTGGGTCATGTTGTTACAGAATGTGGACTATCTATAGACCCAGCAAAGGTAGAAGCAATTATGACTTGGTCAAGACCAACTTCTGTCACAGAAATACAGAGTTTTCTTGGTCTAGCTGGTTATTATAGAAAGTTTGTAAAAAACTTTCAGCCATCGCATTACCACTCACGGAGTTAACCCGAAAGAAAGTTACTTTCATTTGGACGGGCGAATGTCAGGAGGCATTTGTGGAGTTAAAAGACAGATTGACAACAACGCCAGTGTTGGTCATGCCTTGTGGCAGTGAAGGTTACCAAATTTATAGTGACACATCTTTAGAAGGGCTTGGATGCGTATTAATGCAAAAAGGAAAAGTTATCGCTTATGCTTCGAGACAACTGAAAGATGCTGAGCGTAATTATCCGACTCATGATTTGGAGTCATGATTTGAAATTGGCAGCAGTTGTGTTTGCATTAAAAATTTGGAGACACTATCTTTATAGTATTCGGTGTGAAATCTTTACGGACCACAAAAGCTTGAAATATATTTTCTCACAGAAGGAAATCAACATGCGACAAAAGCGAAGGTTAGAACTGATTAAAGACTATGATATTAACATTCAATATCATCCTGGAAAAGCGAACGTGGTAGCTGATGCGCTTAGCAAGAAGAATTTAACGTCTATGGTTGTACCAATAACAGAGCAAAAAGAGTTATTGCGTGATTTGCAAAAGTTAGAACTGCTTACGTGTATCGTTACCTCGCAAACTCAAGGCTTACTCTTTCAATTAACTGTGGAGCATTCACTGAAAGAAAGGGTAAGAAAGGTGATGATTCAGGATCCAGTATTTGTGAAATTATTTGAGAAAGTTAAAAGTGGCCCATCAACAACATTTGTAGAGACGGACGGGTTGTTACTTTTAAACGGAAGGTTGTGTATTCCTGATGTCGATACAATTCGATCAGAAATATTTTATGAAGCACATAATACAACTTATTCAATTCACCCTGGTAGAACAAAGATGTATCAAGATCTCCAGCATGACTTTTGGTGGCCAGGTATGAAAACCGATGTAGTCAAGTATATTGCTACGTGTCTTACATGTCAGCTTGTAAAGGCAGAACATCAGATGCCCGGTGGGTACCTACAATCCTTACCCATCCCTGAATGGAAATGAGAAGATATCACCATGGATTTTGTCATGGGATTGCCACGAAGTAAAGCTGGAAATAATGGAATATGAGTGATTGTTGATCGACTTACAAAGGTGGCACACTTTATTCCTATGAAGAACGATAGTCCAGTGCAAAAATTGGTCGACCAATATATAGATGGTATTGTGAAATATCATGAAATTCCCTGATCAATCGTGTCTGACAGAGATGGACGGTTTACATCAGATACCTGGAAGCTAGTGCAAAAAAGGTTGGAAACCAAATTACTTTACAGTACTGCATTTCACCAGCAGACTGATGGTCAATCTGAACGAACCATCCAACTATTAGAAGATCTCCTACGAATGATTGTTCTTGATCTCTGAGGATCATGTGAAAAATACTTATCTTTGGTAGAATTTTCTTATAATAATAGTTATCAATCAAGTATTCAGATGATACCATTCGAAGCACTTTATGGGCAAAGGTGGAGCACCCCTTTAAGTTTGACAGAGGATGGTGAACAAAAGTTATTCAAATAGGAACAAGTGGACAAAGTAAATGAGAAGCTTGAACTTATACGTGAAAGGTTGAAAGTAGCACAAGACATACAACAAAAATATTTTAATGTCAGACATCGAAGAGTGAAGTTTAATGTAGGCGATTTGGTTTGTCTGAAAATAAAACCGTTCAAAGGGGTTTCACGAATACATCGACTTGGGAAACTTAGTCCACGATATGTGGGACCTTTTCCAATCACAGAAAGGATTGGAGAGGTGGCCTATCACTTGGCATTATCTGATACTCTTCAGAACTTTCATGATTTCTTTCACGTCTCTTCATTGAGGAAATATATATCAAATCCGGAATCAATAGTCCCTTCTGAACAGATTCAAATTGAAGCTGACTTATCAAGTCCAACAGAGTCATACAAGATAATGGATTGGCAAAATAAACAACTCCGAAATAGAGAAGTTTGGTTTGTCAAAGTCTGGTGGAAATGACATATTATTTATGAAGCAACATGGGAGAAGAAGATGAGATGAGAAATCTCTTCCCTCAACTGTTTGAAAGAGATTCAGAGTAAAGATTTTCGAGGACGGAAATTTAATAAGGAGGGGAGAATTGTGACGCCACCGAGTAATTAGGTATGCAAGAATAAGCACATATGAATTAATTATTATAACCTTAATAGCTAAATGAATATATTAATTAGGTGACCAGATGGAGGGGTAAGAAATGACCGGTTGGGGTTCAAAAGGACCGGCTCAAGAGGTCTTTGGTTAGGTGTCAAGCAAGGCTTAAGCGGTGCCGTCCGAGAGGAATAAAAGAACCCCGCCTATGTTGTTCTTCTCATTTTCACGCGGAGAACCCGACGGAAGCCGCAGGAGCCGCCTGACGCCGATCACCATAGGAGCGTCAAATCTCCTCCGTTTCGCGTGATTCCTCCTTCGTTTGAGAGGTAATCTTCTCCTCTCCATTCCTCTTGTTCCTTTTGTGAAGATTTTGTATGTTTTGAAAATTTTGGATGTTTTGAAGATGGAGAAAACCTAGGGTTTAGTGTTTTAAGCTTTCCTTCAATCTTATTCGTATGAAAAGTTTTCGTAAGTGTTGTTCATGCTCTAATCCTCAATTTTTAGTCATTTGGAGAAACCCTAGGTGAAGTATTAGGGATTTCGAAATTTAGGCACATGTATGAGGATGGGGAAAGGGTTCATAGCAAGTATGCCTCCTCCCCATGATTTTCTGGCGAATGATTTGAGGGAAATGTCAGTCCCCTAACTCTAAATAATTATTTGGAGGCTAGGTATGACTGCCCCTTCACTCAAATGGTAACAATAAACTAAATTGCACTTAGGGCAGCGAAGCCCTAATTGGAATAATGTCCCTTGACCTAAGTAGGTCAAGTGGAACCTATGAAATTAATGTGTGGTATGTATGGATAATAATTACGAATAATTTCACTTAGGTTATGACATCCCGAAGTGCTGGGAATCGTAGAGAAGACGGTGGCAGGGATAAAAGCATGGATAAAGGCAAAGGAAAGACCATTGTGAGTTCTTATTTCCTATTTGTACATTGTATTTATTTCAGTTAATTATTAACGTGTTTATGAAATTTAAGGTCGAACAAAAGAGAAAGAAAATATAATGTGACAAGTCAAGATAATATGTCGTGTAGGCAAGTCAAGTTAAGTAATAGGAGACAATGACAAACCATGATAAGTCAAATGCAAGAATAAGAAATGATATGTCAATTTCGTGGGCTATACGAATAGTTAATATTAACGTGCGAGTTAAGGGCACGAAAGGTAATATTAACGTGCGAGACAAGGACACGAGAAAAATGTTACATGAAAGTTGTGAGACAAGGACACTTAATTTACACTTCATATTGCCCATAACTATGACATATAAGTCTGACAAAGAATACAAGAAAGAAAACTAAGTCATTATGAGACTACATAAAATGAAAGGACAAATGAACTAATTCCGGAAGGAAAACTAAGAATTCACTTAGTATTTTGACTAATTAGAAAATCAACTAAATAGGTAAAGGAAGAGGCGGTCCCAGTCACCAGTATTCAACGTCGATCATGCACTCCTCGGCAGGAAAAGAAGTATCGTCTTTGGGTGGAGGTTTACTCAGCAGTCCTTGACGTACTAGAGGAGCACAGAGAGAGGTGCAGATACCCAGAGTGTCCCCACGAGGAGTTTCAGTTTTATTGCATGTAGTTGTTTTGTCTGAGTCTGTCTGTATAGTGTCGGTAAGCCCCTTTTGGTATAGATATAGGGCTACCTTTTTGTCTGTACAGTGTTGGTAAGCCTTAGTAAAGTTGTTTCAGGCTAACTTTTGATCATGATGTACTTTTTATATCAGTTATAAAATGAAATGGATGGTTATATTATTTTATAGTATTGTTATAGTATTTTACTTCTCGTACTCTTTCTTATATATTGCTGTACTCTGATTGTTCTTATCTTGCTCAATAAGAAATGATTAAGTTAAATTGTAGCGGTAGTCGTAAGGGGGCCGTTACACGTACCCACCCTTCCCATGCCTTTGTTTAGTGTTAGATCCTTCAACTTTGCTACGACGACCCATTTTACATTCGTCTTGCAGCGTTTAGCCACATTTTCGCTGACTCCAGCCAACAAGGCTGCTTCTGCTTCCATCGGACCTCTACTTCGTTGCTGACATCTTGGTAACATTTATCTCAATGAGAAAATGGTCTATAATCACATCAAGCTTTTGATTCGCTGACTGGCTTCCCGATAGATTTACTCCTTGTCAGCCTACAGTTTTATATTGCACTACCAATCCAACTGATTGAGACCCCGATAGATCTGTTAGAAAAGCCCATTTAAGGGCCCATGTTGTTTCTTGTTTTTCTTCTTGGATTAGTCCCACATCATGTATTAGGATTTCTCCCTTCCTTCTTCTCCTATATAAGTGTGTGTATACTTGTAACTATTACCAAGTGGACATATATACAAGGTTGGTTTTCTCCATTTCTACATGGTATCAGAGGGAGGTTCCGGACTCCTGCGGACTCCCTTTCCTGTCCGCCCTGCGACCTGCGATCTCTGCGGCCTGCGTCTGTGTGTCCGCACCTTCTAGTCGCTTCTCTCCTGCGGCCTCCCTTGACCAGTCCGCTGCTTCTAGTCGCATCTCTCCTGCGGCCTCCCTTGTCCAGTCCGCAGCCCCTCCTCCCGTGGAACCACTTCTCCCTCCTCTTCCTTCCTCCTCTGGCCACCTATTTATAGTCATTCAGTGGGGCCCACTGCTTCCCCTTGTCCGCTGCGGCCTCTTCTTGTCCGGCGCGACCTCGGCGACCTCCATCTCTTGGTCTCCTTCGTCCGCCGTAAGCGCAGCGTCCTGTCCGCTGCGGCCTCTGCTTGCGGCTGCTCTCCTTCCTCTTCAGGCGGCCAAGTTTTTTTTCCCTGTTCGCCGCGGGCTCGCCCCTCTGCATTCTTTCCGTCTTGCGGACTGGTCCAGCCCGCTGCGATCGCTCTCTTGCTTCCCGGCTTGTCCTCTTCTCAGCTCGACGCGATCTGGTCCAGTCCGCCTCGACCTCTTCCATCCGCTGCGGCCTCTCTTGGCCCGCTCCTTGCTGAGCGTCTGTGCTCATCGCGGCCTCCTCCAGTCCGCCGCTGCCTCCAGTCCGCCGCGGTCTCCTGCAGTTCGCTGCGATCCCTCCAGCTCGCCGCGACTTGCCCCGTTCCCGCGACTTGCCAAGCTCCCCCAGCTTGCCCTCTCTTCTCGGCCCGCTGTTGTGCTCTACTTGCCAGGGCCGGAACCAGTCCGCCGCGGTCTGATCCAGTCCGCCGCGGCCTCCTCCAGTCCGCCGCGGCCTCCCATAGCCCGCTCCTTGCTGAGCGTGCCTGTACTCGCCGCGGCCTACTCCCGCTCGCCGCGACCTCATCCAGTCCGCTGTCTCTGCTCGCTGCGGCCTGTCTCTGTCCGCGCGGACTCTCTTCCCGCTGCGGCCTCTTTCTGTTTCCGTGGCCTCTCTCTGCAGCTGTGGTCTGCCCTACTCGCCTCGACCGGCTCCAGTCCGCCGCGGGCTGTTTCTGCTCGCCGCCTGGCCTCGCCTCTACTCGCCACCAGTTTTTTTTCTGCTCTCCGCATGGCACCTGTTGCTTCCGCTGTCACCTCTGTTGTGTCCTTTACGGTGGGTATCACCTGCCTCTCTCATCGTCCTTGTTGGATCGTTGATTCCGGTGCTACTCACCATATCTCCTCCCAGAAGCCCCCAGCATATCTCCACACGCTTCATCCTGCTCGCATCACTGTGGCCAACGGTGAAACCCTCCCCGTCTTTGGCTCCGCTGATCTTCAGCTTACGCCAACCCTTTCTCTTTCCTCGGTTCTTCACGTTCCGGGGTCTCCCTTCAATTTATTATCAGTTAGTCGTCTCACACACGACCTTGACTGTTGTATTACCTTTTCACCCAATTCTTTTCTTATGCAGGATCGCCGTACCCGGAGTACCATTGGTCAGGGGCAGCTGGTGAATGGGTTGTATATTTTGGATATCCCACCAACTCTTCTCTCCACCATCTCTACTGTTGATTGGCATTGCCGCCTTGGACATGCTCCCCTTTCGATTCTCAAGCGGGCTCTTCCTGATCTCTCTTTACAGGAGTTCTCCTGTGAATCGTGTGTCTACGACAAACAACACCGTTCCTCTTTCCCCCCTGCGTGTACCAGGAGTACTACTCCCTTGTCGTTAGTTCATTCTGATATTTGGGGTCCTTATCGGCTCCCTAGTATTTTTGGCTTTCGGTACTTTGTCACGTTCATTGACGATTACTCCCGTACCACGTGGCTCTACTTCCTACGAGATCGCACTGAACTTCCCTCTGTCTTTCGCGCCTTTTTACTTGAGATGCGTACGCAGTTCGCCACTCCTCTCAAAGTCATTCGCACTGATAATGCTCGGCAGTATACGGGTCGTGCCTTCTCCACTCTCTGCACTGACTTTGGTGTCATCCATCAAACTTCATGTGCGTATACCCATCAGCAAAACGGGGTGGCCGAACGCAAAAATCGTCATCTTCTCGATATTGCCCGCTCCCTTATGTTCCAAATGCACGTTCCCACCGAATATTGGAACTTTGCTGTTTCCACCGCCTGTCATCTCATCAACCGCCTTCCCTCCTCTGTCCTTGATTTTGCCTCACCTCTCCAACTCCTCTATCCCTCTATCCCCCTCACCTCTCTCACACCACGGATCTTCGGGTGTGTTTGTTACGTCCACCTTCTTGGCCCTCCTTCCGACAAACTTGCTCCTCGGGCCGCCAAGTATATGTTTGTTGGCTACTTCCGCACTCAAAAGGGGTACGTCTGCTACTCTCCTACTACCGGCAAAATGGTCGTTTCTGCAGATGTCACCTTCTGCGAAGACCAGCCCTTCCACTTACCCGGCACCACCTCGTCTTCTGCTACCTCGTCTTCTGCTCCCTCTCTTCCCCGGCCCGTTATACCGGTCACGCCATCTGTGCCGTCTTCTTCCTCCTCTCCCCCTGTTCCTCCTCGGGTTCCTCCACCGCTAATCCGTGTCTACTCTCGTCGCCCATCCAAGGATGCGCCCGTGACCCAGCTCCCTGCTGCCAGCGATAGCTCCGCTACGGTCGATCACGCTTCCGTCTCTACAGCTCATCCCTTGGCCAACTACGTCTCTCTACATCGGCTCACACCACCTCTCTACGCATTTGCCACCTCCCTTTCCTCTATTTCTCTTCCTACCAATGTGCAGGAGGCGCTTCACCACCCTGGCTGGCGGGCTGCTATGCACGATGAAATGCAGGCTCTCTGGGCTAACCAGACCTGGGATCTGGTTCCTCTTCCTGCTGGCCACACCCCTGTTAGCTGCAAATGGGTCTTTGTCATTAAACATGCGGCGGATGGCACTATCGACCGTCTGAAGGCCCGTCTCGTGGCACGGGGGTTTACTCAGCAACATGGTCTTGATTATGAGGAAACCTTCTCTCCCGTGGCCAAATTGAACACGGTCCGCGTTCTTCTCTCCTTGGCTGTTCATCGTCACTGGCCCCTTTATCAGCTGGATATCAAAAATGCCTTCCTCAACGGCGATCTCCAGGAGACCGTTTATATGCAGCAGCCGCCCGGGTTTGAGACCACGGGGGAGTCTTTGGTATGCCACCTTCGGAAATCCATTTATGGTCTCAAACAGTCCCCGCGTGCATGGTTTGAAAAGTTCAGTAAGGTGGTCTGTGCTAGTGGCTTCACTCGGAGCTCGGCTGATTTTTCTCTCTTCACCCGACATCGGTCAACCGGGGCTGTGATTCTTCTGGTCTACGTTGATGATATCCTGATTACTGGCGACGACACGGCAGGAATACAACAGACCAAGGCACAGTTGAATTCTGCCTTTCAAACCAAAGATCTGGGCAACCTTCGGTACTTTCTTGGGCTCGAGGTCGCCCGACGCCCGGATGGTCTTGTGTTATCTCAAAGGAAGTACTGTATGGACCTCATTCGTGATGCAGGTTATTCTGGGTGCAAACCTGCGGAGACTCTTATGGACGCAAATCACAAGCTCTCGGCCCATAGCTCTGACTCTGACAAGCTACTTACAAATCCGGAATATTACAGACGCTTGGTTGGGAAGCTGATCTACCTTACGGTGACTCGACCAGACATCTCATTTGCTGTGGGAGTTGTGAGCCGGTTCATGCACGCTCCTCGGACATCTCATCTTCAAGCTGTCGAGCGCATCCTTTGATATCTCAAGCTCGCCCCGGACAAGGACTTGTGTACAAGCCATCCACATCTCTATCTCTCGTCACGTATTCTGACGCTGACTACGCAGGATCTATTGATGATAGGCGCTCCACAACTGGATTCTGTACTTACTTTGGTGGACACCTCATAACTTGGCGTAGCAAGAAACAGAATGTGGTTGCGCGCTCCTCTGCCGAAGCCGAGTACCGGGCTATGGCCGCTGTTGTCTCTGAGTTAACCTGGCTTGAAGGCCTTCTGAGAGACTTAGGTGTTCGTCTCTCATCTCCGACAACCTTATTTTGCGACAGTCAGGCAGCAATTCAAATTGCCAAGAATCCGGTTTTTCACGAACGAACAAAGCATATCGAAGTTGACTGTCACTTTATCCGGGAAAAGGTACAGTCAAAGAAGATAGATTTGGCGCATGTTCCTGCTACCTACCAAGTTGCAGACATCCTGACGAAAGCTCTCTCTAGGCCGCTATACTATCAGTTCTTATCCAAGCTTGGCGCCTACGACTTGTACGCTCCAGCTTGCGGGGGAGTGTTAGAAAAGCCCATTTAAGGGCCCATGTTGTTTCTTGTTTTTCTTCTTGGATTAGTCCCACATCATGTATTAGGATTTCTCCCTTCTTCTCCTATATAAGTGTGTGTATACTTGTAACTATTACCAAGTGGACATATATACAAGGTTGGTTTTCTCCATTTCTACAAGATCCAACAACATATTTACCTTTCTCTTTCCCTTTTCATTTCCCAGACTTGTTCAATGGCGGTACGCATAGAAGAAGTCAAACTCTATTAGTTTATTTTCTCCTTGCGTGGAGAACATTAAGACATCTCTTGTTTACTTAATCTTTTCTGAATGTTCATACGCTATCTTCTTCAGATGCTGGATTGCCTTACTGAGCAATTCATGCCATTTACTGACAACAAGGTTCCTCTGTCCAAGATTTATGGGAAAAAACAACTCTATGTTGGATGCATTGGCTCCATCAACGTCTTCATACATCAGATGGACCAAGCTCATGAAGGAACACATCCTCCTTCATGAGACATGCTAAGAAGGAAATTCCTTTGATGCTTATGCTCCATTAAGCAACACCTTCATGAGCACTTGTGTGGATAATTTCATGGAACTGTTTAACCATATTTATGGTTTATCCATGCGTCATTATTTGAGCTACTTTATGAATGAGGATCTAACTGTATCCACACTTGCCTTCACATTCATAACCCACCACCATTTCTCATCCAGTGCTACAAGCCCCTTTTGTAGAAACTGATTTTACCCCAATGACTGACACCTCTTTCAGTTGTCCTAGCCCTACACCTTCCTCACATCGTACCCAAGGTTGCAGATGTCGGATGTCGGGCTCATGTCGATTTGAGTTTGAAATGTCGGATTGTGGATTGTGAAAGATATATCGCGGATATTCAATGTCGGATTTTAATATTTAAATAAATTTATTCATATATACACACATTTTTTGTAAATATGTATAATTGCACACAAAATATGTGTTTATAAACTACACAATAAACACATATACATAATGCATGTTTATAAATTACACAAAAGAAGTTGTTGACAACAGTAAATTGCATAAAAAACATCAAACGGATCAAGACAAGAAGGACGCCGAATCTAGGCTCACTGAGATGCACATAACAAAATATTACTACTCGGACGCTTAAAATAAATTAAAAATAAATATATTTAATACTCTCACAAATATATCTGCCACGAGATATAGCTCAATATATCAATAAGACTGATGTATCATGAGATATTTTCAAAAACAATATTTTTTGCTTAAAATGTTGATGTCGTGACATTTTATACCCAAAACCTTTATGTTGGCCGACATGTCGGACATGTCGGCCTACATCTATAACAATGATCGTACCACACAAATAGAGATCAATCAATCAAATTTCCACAAAAATTCACTTGAATCTCCGACACCTTCTTGACTTATAATCCACTCCACCTCTTCATCCCATTCCTGAACCAAACTTGCACCATTGTTCACAATGACTATCCATCACAGTACCCAAGCTCCCTTGTTTGGATCTCTATTTCCATTACGAGCAACCATACTCCCGTATTTATCAATGTCTAAATACAGGATTGCATATACTACTCTATGCTTAAGATGAAGATATTTTCATTTTTCATGACTATTTCAATGCTTGTTGATTAGATGAAGATATTACCGTGAGTGTCATCATGCATTGGCATATGATGATGGTCCCAAACAGTGTTCACTCATCATCTCTCTCCCACGAGCTTGAGGGCAAGGTCGTTTATCCGGCAGGATGAATTTCGATGTCTGGTGGTAGGGTTATTATGATAATGTGTGAGTTGTATCTCTATAAAATGAAGGAATATGTTAGTGTCTATTCACCTCTTTCTTCGAAGATTTTATGATTCTGATTTGTGTAAGAGAGGGAACAAACCCTTGACGTGTATCTTTATTTTCATACATAACTTTCATTACGATCTACTTTTTTATACTCTTCATTACATTTTTTAATAGTTAAATGCATTTGTTTTTTTGCATAAATTTGGCAATCTTAGTATCTAGGAATTTTGTCAAGCTAGTTTTGTTGGCTGAAATTAAGTCAATATATTCCATACCATGCTTCTTTTCTCCATTAAATTATTCTGAAATTTACTCCACTATTATGGTTAGCTAGGTGACATCCATCATGTGGAGATTGAGCTATTAAGAACCTAGTTTTTTCTATGGTTTGTGCAATATATCCCCCTCTGCAGAATCTCATGATGAATAGTAGTATTAACATATATCTCAATCCTTGAAGCATGACTATCATCAATCCTCTAAAATCATTGCTTCAAGTTCTCAGCTCTTGATTTTCTCATGTGTTTCCATTACAGACGCCTCATATCTATAATGCTTTCCCTGCTTAACTTCATGAACTCAATTTCCTGTAGAATATCTGAATGTTGTTGTTTTTTACCAAATTTGTTTAATACTCTACCATTTATTTATTTATTGACTACTTACGGGTCATTGTTTTAGTGCTGGATAGTTTTTCCTTTCGTATTTTTAATATCTTGAGAAGAGAAAGTTCTATTCCAGTATGAAGCCAATGTTTCCTCTTTTGAATAAACTTGAAGTATTCAAGAAGCTCAATTCTGTTGTCTTATTATTAATTTGAACAGGCGCACGGATCACTGTGAGTGATGAGACAATTACCATAGTTGCTAAAAACCAATTAATTATGGAAAAAGCTCAACAGAAGGTACCATCCTTTAACGATCTAATAATCTAGTTTGGTCTTGTTGATCATGTTTTTATTGGGTCAAGTTACACTGTTAGATGCCTTTGAATTGAGTGTTCAAACTTTCACTTGAAGTTTCTTACCAAGTCCTTTCAGCTCATACCCACATTCGGTATATATAGCGGAATAAATCAAGTACAAAATGCAAAAAATGTAGGTATAACAGGATATGTAATATACTAATTCTGGATAAATATTATGAGCGCAATATCAGGTCGGCGTAGTTCCAGAGGACCTCCAAAACTAACCTTCTATTGTTTGTTTACAAGGAAATTTCAATATACCACCTTAATTGGGGTACAGAGCCCGATTTGTACATTTTAAAAAATGCGTAACAGATCCTGAAATGACAGAATAAGTTCATTTTTATGCATTTATCGGAACTATTAATTACCCAAACCTCTCCTGAGAGTTGGTATAATTACAGGTTACACCTCTGACTTTTGAAATTACAAAAACCTCCCTTGTAAAATTACATTTACATGCATACCACAGGGGATATTTTGTGCATGCATGTTTTGAAATGTGAAATTACATGAGAGGTTTTTATAATTTCAAAGATAGAGGGGTGCAACCAATAATTTAGTAAACTCAGAGGGGTGGCCACGGTAAACGACCCTTATGTGAATGTGCTGATCTTGCAGGTTGATTTTTTAGTTGGGCGCGAAATCCAAGTTGGCCGAATTTACAAAGGCGTCATTTCCTCAATCAAAGAATACGGTGCTTTTGTGGAATTCAATGGCGGTCAACAAGGACTTCTCCATATCTCCGAGCTATCACATGTACCGGTAAGCATCGTCATTAGACCTCTTTCCTTACTAATGTCAAATTTATGCCTCCCCCATTGGCCCATCTATATTTGCCTAATATTTTAATAATCCCTCAATACATCATGCATAATTATCTTCACAGTAAATTTGTTTTTTTTACATTTACCATGATTTACCAAATTTTGTACCACGGCTAGAACATCATCTCCGTCAGAGTGAGGCAGATTTAAGTTAGTTGCACTAAATATTTATTTGTTTTGTAGGAACTTGCAGTTCATGTGTTTGCATGGGCTGCAGTGAGTGCCATTTGCACCAGTCATAACATCATTGTTTTTTATTATGTTACTATTAAAAGTGAGTAAAAAAATGTAGGTAGTTGAAACTTTGGGTCTGTTTGGCGCGGTGTTGTTCCTATGACTTTGGACAAAAATGTCTCCATGATAAAATGTGTTTGACATGACAATGGTTATGATCGCCATCAATAAATAAAATTAATTTTAAGCATAAAAGTGGTGAAGTTTCTTAGGTGAGTGATGCAACTGTAAGTCGACTCGACTCGAGATGAACATCCTAAATGTGATCTTATATGTAGTGTGATATAATGCAAATGCAAGAGGATGCTTTAAATTAGCAACAATAATTAATTACTATAAGATTAACAGAGGCGCATGTATTCACAAACTTTATTCAAAGTGAAAGAAGCATTGTTCCCCAAGCGACCGATGCACAAGTATTTTTATGCGCGTGCGGAATAGGCTCTGCAAATCATACAAAGCCCAGTAATAATAACAAATAACAATAACATCCATCACAGATAAGGTGTCAAATACACAACAATAGAAGATAAAACTCCAACTTCAACTTACACGTGCAGGCGGTTGCAACTGATGGTTGATTGTGGGCATCCAAGGTCGCTGCAAGGTGAGGAGGCACCGAGAGACTTCTACAATGAGGGGTGGGGGCTTGGGTGGTATATGAGGTTGGGTAGAGGTGGCTGGTTTGAAATTAGGGATCACACAAGGGGTATTGGAGGGATGGCAAATGGAGGACAACAAGTAGGAGGGGAACTTGGCAGCTTGATCTGGGTCAGCTGTTTATGGGGTGGACAGGGAGTGGGACGCAGGGGGGGGGGGGGGTTGCGGCAAAATGGAGGCGGTAGAGTAGTTGAAGGAGAGTAAGGAGGCGGGGGATTTACAGTTGCACGGGGGTGGGGGGTGGGGGGTCTTCCGATGTAGCATTAGAGAGAAGACCGACAATTGCAAAAGCTGCAATCCAACTTTTAATCCCCCCCAATAACCGGCCCTGTACTATTTATATTAAAAACACACAGGGCACCCAAATTCGACAACTTATAACCTCCAGTCCGATCAGGTGTCAAACACAACTAAATCATATCAAATAATATATCAAAATGGCTCAGAACGACCACCCAGGCGCAATTGTGTACTTGGATTGCCCGAACGGATAGTAGTTCACCTTTTACTATGGGAATAAACCTGTGTTGGGTGTGGCGTGCCATCAACTCCCCTCAGCTTGAAAGCACTCATCTCCGGTGAGTTATTACGGTCGTACTCTCTGTGTTGTCGCGGGGCGAGTCGCTCGAGCTCTTCTGAGGAAATCCATGTAGCATCATGTAGCAGTTAACCTCTCCAACAAACAAGATGACACATAATTTCTCGCCCACCTGCATTATAGAAGTCATGATCGATGATCTGAAGTATGTCACAGGTAAAAGTAATTGGCTCTGCCTGTAATGTATCTCCGTTTGACTGTTGGATCGGTGGGACCGTCGATGGTGCGGGGTGACCCTCATGAAGTGACTCCTCAAGTGGAAGTTGGGATGAACTGGTAGGGATCAAAGGAAGCTAAGGCTCTGGTATGGCTTTGGAGGAAAGATCCATCTACCCGCACTCGACGTAATAAGGAGTTAGATCCTCTATATTGAATAATCAGCTAATGCCCATGCCATGAGGGATGCCAATTTCATAAGCGTTAGTATTTATCTGTATAGGGTCTCATTCGATGAGTGCTTAATTTCGTTGCTGGCCCTTGCGAAACCCTCTCTGGGCGTAAGCGAATCATCACATGTTTTTCCACCTTAAAAATTTGTTTCATCCTGTGTTGATTTGCTCGATATTTATAGTAATCGTTACTTGTTGCAATTTTCTTATAGGCCGTCTCATGAAGTGCATGCACATGTTGAATAAAAGACTCTGCTGAGTCATTGGGTTGGGACTCAAGAGGGTTATCAATCAAGTCAATAGGCTTCTTAGGTTCATAGCCTAATATGATATGAAATGGACTCAAATCTGTGCTCCTATTGATGAAACTGTTTTATGCAATCTCAGTTATAGGTAGAATGGAATCCCAGGTGAATAGACTAACCCCAACATGACAACGTAGCAAGGTCCTTAGATTACAGTTGATAACTTTCGTTTGTCCATACGTCTGTGGGTGATAGGTGGAGGAAAACTTCAATGTCGTAGCAGTTTTTTTCCATAATGTCTTCCAAAAGTAACCATGAAACGAACATCACGGTCGGAGACTATGAAAGTGGGTAACTCGTGATACTTCAATACCTACCTAAAGAATAACATAACCATATGAGACGCATCAGCGGTCCCGCCATAAGGAATAAAATAGGTGATTTAGAGAAACAGTTCATCACAACAAAGATCGAATCGAGATTCCTCAGAGTGCGAGGGAGCCCAAGTATAAAATCCATACTAATATCATTCCAGGTCCTCTGCGGGACGGGCTGTGGAGTGCACAATCTTGTGGGCTGACGAGATCCCTTCACGGTTTGACAGTCTCGACAATGTCTAACAAGTCAGGTAACGTCCTTCAGGCAAGGTCAGAAGAAACGATCCTCAACCAACGCACTCATATTGTCTTGCCAGAAGTGTCTCGCTGCTCTGCTTGCGTGCAGATCCCAGATGAGGAAATCTCTGAGGGATGTCTGAGGAACGCAGAAGCGAGAGCCCAAGATTAAGTACCCGTCAGAGATCGTATAACCCTCACGAAGGTCAGGATGGTCCCTCGATAGCGCGACATAAATGTCACGAAAATTTGGGCACTCTGGGTAATCATAAACTAGATGCTCAAAGCCCACAACTCAGGTGCTCATGGTGTGGAGGATGCTGAATCGGAGACTCAGGGCGTCATCCATCTTGTTCTCGACACCCGCTTGGTGTTTGAGAACGTAATGATAATTCTACGTATATTCTACCCATTTCGCATGGCGGTGGCCTAATTTCTTCCACGAGTCGAGATACCTCGGGGAATGATGATCAAAATACAGAACAAACTCCTTGTGCGTGAAATAATGATGCTAGTAGCGAAGTGCTTGCACAATGACATAAAACTCCTGATCATAATTTGACCACTTTTGTCGTGTCTCATTTAGTTTCTCACTGAAGTAAGCAATTGGATGACCTTACTGACCAAGTACCGCGATGATTCTAACTTCTGACGCATCACAGGTTACCTCAAAGGCCTTGGAGAACTCAGGTAGGCGTATGACATGATCAGAAGACAGTCTCTTCTTAATCTCCTTGAAGGCCTGAGTGTCGGCCTTCGTTTACACAAACGGATTTGACAAGTCCATAGAGGTAGCTCGTAAGTTGAAACCTCAGACAAATCTCCTATAGAAGATGGCAAGTCCATCAAAATTACGGGCCTCATGAATGTTCAACGAAACGAGTCACTCACAAATGGATTTGACTTTGTCAGGGTCAACCAAGATACCAGTAGAAGAAACTATATGCCCCCAAAATGAACAGATGCGAACAAGAACAATGTTACGGATCTACACGACGACGAGCCTCCTTGAAAAGTTTACACGCGTCGGGCGATTATATCGGATGGCCCCACCATTCCCGCAGAAGATAATTAATAATTTATTGGTTGCTGTGTTTGCTTAAGACATTTATTTGTTGCTTTATTTGCTTGAGACATTTTAAGTATTTTCGTATTTCCTAATTTCAGAATTTTCTTTTGTATTCGCTCCTCATCGCTATAAGAAAACGCGTAAGCCCTGTATTATTTTCATCTGGGAATGAATGTTTGTTTTCTCTCTCTCCTCTAAACCTTAATCCCTCCTCCCTTCCTCTCT
Organism: Platanthera guangdongensis; assembly: GCA_039583875.1. Taxonomy (NCBI): domain Eukaryota; kingdom Viridiplantae; phylum Streptophyta; class Magnoliopsida; order Asparagales; family Orchidaceae; genus Platanthera; species Platanthera guangdongensis. Next base: position 188,851,004 of record CM077156.1, on the reverse strand, counting down.
CTCTCTCTCCCTCTCTTCCTTTACCCCCCTCTTCCCCTCTTGTCGGATTCCTCCTCCAATTTATTCGTGATCGTATCAATTGGTCCGACCTGCCGCGCCACCCGCTATATCGCCGTCGGTGCCGCACCTGTTTCCACTCTGCGACAGCCCAGCATCGGCCGATTTCGTGATCCCGCCCTGTTTCCGCGACACAACCTCGTTCGCGTCGATCAGATTCTGCACCACGAGCCGTCCCGTTTCCGCAAAGCAACGCAGCCGCTCGTTCGTTTCCGTGATCCCGTTTGTTGCAGTCTTTTGTTTCCGCGCCCTCTCCCGCGTCGGCCGTGCCGCGCGTCCGCGGAATTTCGCCTCTGCATGGCTTCCTCATCCACAACGACTCCGCTCGTTGCCGCCGTCCTCCAGACTGCCGATCCGCCCCCTTCCGCTGCGACATCCTCCGATCAAGCCCTTCCGCATCTACACAGCAGCTTCCTCATCTACACAGCCGCTTCCGCCTCCTCCCGCAACAGGATCTGCCTCCGACTCCCTCCCAGTACGCGACCTAGCGCCAACTCCGCACGGGTTTTTGCCTGTTTCCGCCGATCGAAACCCTACCCGCCACACCGTCGCTCCCAGCAAGCTCCACGCACTGTATCCGTCATCTCCGCGCAGGGCCCCCATCTCCCGCTGACTTCGCAAAGATTTTCCTCTTTCCGCCAACCAACCTCCGCCGACCCACCGTGTCACCGCCAGCATCATCTCAAATCTACATCCGTAGCACAATGGTCGCTGCCCAATTGGCCGCCCCTGGGTCGCTGTTCTTGCCGCCGTCGGACACCAACCTCGACTGGATTTTTCTGCCCTCACTGCACAAATCCTGGCCATATGCGCCTCTCTCTTCTACGCCAAACTCGATCACCTTCTCGCTCTTGATGGACAGGCCTTCGCAACCTCCCATGAGGCCCCGTGCCCAGGTCGCCTCCACCACGGCTGCCTCCCGCACCACGCGGGGGTTATCCTGCCATGCCACCCCCAACATTCCTCTACGACACCAACCCGCCACTCCGCCCCACAGTCGATCCTCCCGTCAAAAACACACCGACCGCTGATGTACCACCTCTCTCCACGGTGGTCGTCCCTCCACCGCTTCCGCCATCTCTCTGGTCACCCGCTCTGCCTACTCTGGTAAACTCGCTGCCTCCTCTACTGGCTCTTACTTTGCCGGCCCCAACCTTGCCTCCCCCTCGACCATCTCACCGCCTCCTTTCCCGGCTCTTGCTCCATCGGCCTCGGCCTTGCCGCTTCCACCGATCGCATCGCCGCGTCTTCTGCCGCCCGGTTCCCCGTTGCTCCCGACAGATCCGTTCCTGCTACCGGTCGTCGCGTCTTCGACATCCTTGTGGCTGCTGCTCACCACCGCTCCACCGACCTTGCAGAAGCCACTACTTCCACCGCCCGTCCTTCCGATGACGCCGCCGCTACTCGCCAACACCGTCACCACTACTACGCGCTGCCTAGCCCTGTTCTGGCGGGAGGTCAAGGTACCAGATGATCCGGCCACCCGCTTGGTACAGGAGCTTGAGGGCAAGCTCGTTTTGAAGGACAAATGGAGTGTTACGGATCTACACGACGACGAGTCTTCTTGGAAAGTTTACACGCGCCGGACGCGTATATCGGATGGCCCCACCATTCCCGCAGAAGATAATCAATAATTTATTGGTTGCTTTGTTTGCTTTAGACGTTTATTTGTTGTCTTGTTTGCTTGAGAGATTTTATGTATTTCCGTTTTTCTTAATTTCAGAATTTCCTTTTGTATTCGCTCCTCATTGCTATAAGAGGACGCGTAAGCCCTGTATTTTCATCTGGGAATGAATGCGTGTTTTCTCTTTCTCCTCTAAACCCTAATCCCTCCTCTCTCTCTCTCTCTCTCTCTCTCTCTCTCTCTCTTCCTCTCTTGCCGGATTCCTCCAATTTATTCGTGATCGTATCAAACAAGCACTCCTTCAGATTAATGTAGAGATGCTCCTTCTGTAGGAGCTTAAACACAAAGCGAATGTGGTACAAGTGCTCAGTGCGGATCTGGCTATATATAAATCTATCATCAAAATACACTACCCAAAATTTGCCCATGTAAGGTCACAGGACCTGTGTCATCACCCTCATGAACGTGCTAGGTTCTTTCGATAATCCGAAAGGCATAACTAGCCACTCATATAAGCCGTCCTTCGTCTTGAAGGTCATCTTCCACTCATCCCTCTCTCTGACTCTAATTTGCTAGTACCCACTACGAAGGTCGATCTTCAAAAAGATCTGGGCACAAGCCATCAAGTCTAGGTGGTCGTCGAGGCAGAGAATGAGAAAACAATACTTCACCATGATTTTATTGATGACATGACGATCAATGCACATACGCTAACTTTCTTTTTTTTTGGCGGTAAAAAGGGTCGGGACGATACAAGAGCTCAGGCTCTCTTGTATGAAATTCTTTCGAGGATCATCGACTTGCTGTTTCAACCCTGCGTGTTCAGTTGGATTCAAATAGTAATGAGGTAAATTTGGCAAAGATGCTCCTGAGACAAGATCGATCGCATGTTGTTTGTCCATCAACAGGGGGAGCTCATCAGGGAGCTCTTCGGGCATAATTTACTTCGTCCTTTAGTAACTCACGGACATTTGGATCAGTAACCTCAGTGTCAGTAGAGGTCTCATGAGTCATTATGGCTGCTACTATGAACATAACTCCTGTCTCTAAGCTCTTTCTCATGAAGTCACCCTTTCTCAAGACATGTAGAGGTCTCGATGAACCCGTACTAACAGTCCGTAGTAAAATGAGTATGACGTCTATAGAGATAATGCCACACCAGACCTTGCCCTTAGTGGAAGCTAAGTGAATCGGGACCAGACATTGTTGTGCAACCTGGATAGTTGATTTGTCCACCCATAGAACCCGGTAAGGATGCGAATGTGGCTCGGTAGTAAGCTGCATCCTTTCTAATCCTTATTTGTTGATTATATTCACGCAACTACCACTATTAATAACAAGCTTGCAGGAACCTCCTGCGCCCGGGAAATATGTGAAGAAAATTGTAGTCGGCGCCAAGCCTCCTCGCCAAGCTGGGTGCGCAAAAGACGACGCAAGACTCTTATCTCTAGTCTCATCGTTGCTCTCCCATCCCTCTTCTACATCGACTGTAATCTCCTTGACGCCAATGCCCTCAGCCTCTGTGCTGGGTTCGCCTGATTCCTCAATTAGTAAATTTCTCGTCGAGCATTGGGTCATGAAGTGTCCTCTGCCCGAAAACTGATAGCCTTTGATTCCCCCAGGCTTGGGGCCTCCAGAGACACTATCTTTCCCCGTCGCATCTGCGGGAGCACGAGGGGTGGCAGTGGCCATGGCATGAGTGGGTCTCCTATCCGGGGTGGCATTAGGTCAAGCGGCGATCTGTCGCGGATCAGCAGTGCACAAATATTATTCGTGCTCCAACGCGAGCTGAAAAGCCTTCTCGATTGTCTCAATCCTTTGGGGAATCAGTTCCCTTTGGATATCAGCCCTAAGTCCAGTCCGGAAATGAGATGCAGTGGCAATGGGCTCCTCCAAAATATCACTGCGGACCACTAACTCGTCAAACGTGATATGTACTTTACAACGAAAAGGGTCCCTTGTCGAAGTGCATATAGATGATCTAAGAGATGGTCACAGTACAAAGCAGGGAGGTATTTATCTTTTAGTCGAAGTTTTATCTCGTCCCATTGGGTGATGGGGTAATATTCATCTCGCTCAAGTGATCTCTCAAAGCTCGACCAGTAAATTTTTCTTTCCAATCAACTTCATCTTAGTAATCGGCACGCGTTTCTCGTCACTCATCTCAAACAAATCAAAATTTTGACCCATATCCATAAGTCATTCGCTAGATGCCTTTGGGTCTAGGCGATCGTCGAAGGAGGGTGCGTTAATGCGGATACACCGAGTGATATCATCCTCTTCTGCAGTCATCCCGCGGCGTGACTCACAGTAGTCGTCGTACCGATCATCATATTCATAGTCGTATCGTGCGGGTGGGGCTCGATCTTTACGACCAGGTGGGGGTGGTGGATGAGGTGCATTGGGAGGGCGGTGATTCCTCTCTGGATTTTGCCTATACTCGTAACCACGATTGAAATTCCCTCTTGGGGGAGGAGGGGGGTCTCGGCGAAGAATGTCTCTACCACGTCTCTCAGGAGGGGGTGTAGCATCTCAGGATCTTTGGGAGGCTTCTCGTCAGGGGGAGGAGTCACTCATCCTCTAGCGGTCTCTAACTGATCGACCCTTATGCTAACCCTAGTGTTGTCGTCCCTAAGGGCGTCGAACTGGGTCCCAATCCGATCAGATCAATCGAGAACAAGTTTTTGAAATTTAGCGGTTGTCATGTCCGATTGTGAACTGGCGGCCCTATCATTAATGCGATTAGGGTTTGATATAGATTGACGATAAGCCCTACCACTTTGTAACATGTAGGTGACCATAACTTAGGGTTTTGATACCAATTTGATGCATTGGTTGGTCGACTCGAGATGAACACTCTAAGTGCGATCCTATATGCAATGTGATTTAACGTAAATGCAAGAAGAGTTATGCTTTAAATTAGAAACAATAATTAATTACTATAGGATTGATCGAGGTGCAAGTATTCACAAACTTTAATTGAAGAGAAACAAGCATTGTTCACCAAAAGACCGAGACACAAATATTTTTAAGCATGTGTGGAATAGGTCCTGCAAGTCATACAAAGTCCAGTACTAATATCAAATAACAATGACATCCATCACAGATAAAATGGCAAATACACAACAATAGAAGATGAAATTCCAACTACAACTTATATGTGCAGGAGACAACAACTACCGGTTGATTGCGAGCAAGGTCGCTGTAAAGTGGGGATGCGCCGAGAGAGTTCTACACTGGTCGTGGTGGGGGGGGGGGGGGAGGAGCTCTGGTGGTATATGTGGCTGGATAGGGGTGGCTGGTTTGCAGTGGGGGCTCACGGAAGGGATATTGAAGGGTTGGCAGCAGGGAGACTCAGGAGAGGTGGTTGTAGGGTTGGGGGTTGGGGAAAAGTTGAGGAAGAAAACAGGGAAGGGTTCAATGGATTGGTGGCAATGAGGCCGGAAAGAGGTTCTGAATGGATGGAGGCCTGCAACGAGTAGGAGGGGAACGCAGGGGGAAGAGGAGGGGACTTGTGCCTAGAGGGAGGCGGAAGGCAGGTTGAAGGAGAGGAAGGAGGTGGAGGGTAGGTGGGGGAGGGGGCTCTTCTGATGTCGAACCAGAGAGAAGACCGGCGGTTGCAAAGACTGCAATACAGCCTTCGATCCCCCCAATAACCGGCTCTGCACTATTTAAACTAAAAACACATGGCACCCGAATCGGACGACTCATAACGTCCGGTCCAATTGGGTGTCAAAATACAACTCAAAACATATAAAATAATATATCAAAACGATTCGGAACGACCATCCGGGCACAACCATGAACTCAGATCTCCCGAACTGGTAGCGGTTCACCGCCTCTTGCGGGAATAGATTTGTGTCGGGTGGCGCGCCATCAGTGATTTTGGGCGTTCACAAATGACATTTCATAACCAACGCATTTACGACCACCACCAACACGCCAAGCTGACCCTTGCTTTTTGCAAGGTGAGTTCCGGTAATAAGAACTCAGCTGCATCCAGTTTCAGCTAATAATCCTTTGAACTCCCTTTTGTAACTGAGATCCAATCACTCCCCTATTGAAACAATCATTTCTAATTTATCTTGCCACATTATTGTTATATTATTGTATATATCATATATGATTTTTCGGAAGAAAATTTGATGTCATCAATTTTTTATATAACAGCTAACAAAAGTCTCTGATGCTGTATCTATCGGTCAAAACCTATCAGTAATGTGCATTGGTCAAGATATTCGCGGCAACATCAAATTATCTTTGAGGGCCACTCTCCCTAAGCGTGGATCGGAAAAGAAGGTTCTGGAAGATAGTAATCCTGCTTCTTCTAATAAACATGATGTCAATGTCTCCGTTGCCATCTTAAATGATGTATCGGCGAGCGCAGGAGGTGAAAGTGAAGCTAAAAATCTGGAGAATTCCGCTAGTTTGAAGCCGTCTTTTGTTATTAGGAGTATTGATGAATGTGATTCTCAAGGCAGCTGTGATACCCAGCATACCGCTAAAAAATCTACAAGAAAAACTCTTCCCAAGCCCTTCCCAGGTAAAGTTAAATCTAGAACTGGCAGTCCTCCGACCCCCAAGAGCCAAAAAGATTCTATATATATGGATGCACACAAGAAAGAAAGCGCAGAGTCCATTTCAAAGAAGACGACAAAATCATCTTCCATTACGAAGGTTTATGCTTCTAAATTGAAATTGGGAGACAGAGTTACAGCAAAGGTGTATCAGATTCGTGCTCATGGACTGGTGCTCGATGTCGCCGGAGGCGTGCGGGGAATGTACAAGTTCGAGGTAATCAACCTTTAAACCTTCAAATTTCCATCTTAAGTTAAGGGGCATTTCCGAGGGTGTCCCCTCCAAGTTTGCTAAATTACAAGCTGCATCTCTTACTTTTGAAATTACAAAAACTTCCCCTGTAAATTTACATTTCATGACATTCATGCACAAAATAACCTTCAAAAATTTATTCTATGAAGTTTTTTTGTAATTTCAAAAGACGAGTGCAACCTGTAATTATGCTAACTTACAAGAGAAGTTTTTTAGTAATTACTCCCTAATGTTAATTACTGTAGTCCATTGATGATATGTGGGTTTGAACCTGCAACCAACCAATGGCTCTGCTGCTGCTTTGAGTTAAATCTAGAGCGACTAGAAATCTGGTATGGTTTTCCGAGGGGCACAGTTTGGCCCGAAACTCGGTGGAATTGGTTCAAGTTAGTACCAGTCTGAAATTCCGGCGACACACTGCTGCAGCAGCAGCAGCAAATGGGACCTTGCGCTTCAAACGGCAGAGCTTGCCTTTGCCCCTCAGCTTCCCAAAGGTAAATTAGCGTCTCAATGGCTTATTATACCTTTGGTTTGAAGGAGTTGCACAAGATCAGTGCATTCTTTCGCATTAAATTTTTTTCAACTGAAATCTAAGGGTCATGTTCTCTGATAATCATGCATGAATTTTCATTTATCCTAATACTGAATGTGTATCTGTAGGTGAATGGTAAAAGAGATTTTGAGGCGGGAGAAGAGCTTCCAGTCAGGTGCACCAGCTTCTCGGCGAAGGGAATTCCAGTGTTTTCATTGTTGGAAGATTGAATAATTTTGAAATTTTTTTGAGAAAAAGGGGAAAAAATGCAGGGTGAGGCCCTTGTGGTGGGACCCTTCCCAAGGGCCCATGCTGTGCGGCGATGCTTTGAGCACAGGGCTGCCCTTTTGTTTTTGAGAAAAAGAGGGGGGAAAATATTTAGTAGAATTGATTGTTTGGAAGAGGAAATTTTATTTATTTATTTGAACTACTTGTATTGTTTGTACATATATTTTTGGATGATTATTAGGTTCTTTTATAATTCGTGTAAAACAAAAAAATCTAGTAATTAATCAGTATGACTAAAGAATATTTTAAATTAATATAAGTATCATAATATTGTATATTATTCTATATTTGAATTATTTTTTAAGTTCTTGTGAAGATTATATTTGTTCATGGCTTCTTTGTTCTAACGTCTATTATATGATCCATAATCTGTGTCAAACTTGGTCATTATTATTTTTTTAAATGTGATTCTTATGATATTTTAGGCTGTTTGGCACGGTGGTGGTGGTCGTAAATGCATGGGTTAAATCGTCATTCGTTAAAGATCACCTAACAAGCTTCAACCGTTTGGAGCAAACGTTGCAGGACGGCGAGTAAACAAACGGGCGCCGGTGATGTTTGCCCTGTTTGCACCCGGAGCAACGAGGAAGCAGACTATCTGCTCCATTTTGACCCCCGTCTCTTCCCTCCGCTTTCAAATTCCCGTTTCGACTCATCGGCTGCACCCGCCACCTTCGAATCAAATATAGCCTTAGTCGGTCAAGATGAATTTATGCCTATTTGAAATGTTTTTTTAATACTAATTGAGCTCATTTGACACCTTAATAGATGGCAAGTAACATGAGCACCGTTACATCAAACACATGTCAAATATGTATATAATATTATTTTCATAATATTTGAAAAAATGGCACAATTTAATAATTTATTGCAAGAGATTATCTTTAATAATTAAAATTAACAGTAGTTTTCTCTGTGGGAAAAGATATAAACATAAGAAACAAAACAAAATCATTTTAAAATTAACTTTTGAAATAATTAGTTTTACTCAAAATCATAGCATCTATTATTCTTTTTAATAAGCTGACAAGGTAAGATTTTTTAAATTTTTTTTAGAAAAAATGTATAAATAAATATATTTAGTTTCAATAAATAAGACTTATGACAAGGCAGAGCGGCGCACAAAGCATACTGCGAGGGTCCTACAACAATGGTGGAATGTAGACAACCCGTGGCCACAAGGCCACACGACAACACCTCAACTGGTGCTCTAAGGCTCCCCTTTCTCTTTTAAATAGATTAAAAACAAGGATATGAAACTGATCAGGCTCATTTTGACAATTCTCCTAAACATAATGAACCTGAACAAGTGGAATCCAAAGGAGCTTAAAAGTTTCCTCATTATAAAAAAAGTAACAATATTATCCCAATTATTTTGGGATTGATTTCATGAATTTTCAACATTGATTCACTCCAACAAATGCACTTCACGTTACTTCGTTGTATTCATTTGTTTGTGTTAAAAATGTTGACACCAATTGGATAAACAAAGTTTAATGATATAATAATCCCGCTTCTTTCATCTTTAAACCCTAAAACATTAAATATAGCAGTACATTTTGCTCATATCAATCAAAAATTTCGAAATCATCGAAATTGTCGGCGAAAACCGGCAATCATGCTCTAATTAGATAGATAATAGGAGTCGGGAAACCACCTCAAGATCAAACAGTGCTTTATCTTCATGATCAAAGGGAAGAAAGCGTAACAAGGAACATGCATAACTGCAACAGCAAGGTACCTGCAAGATGGAGGAGAGGTTGGGTTTGGTAGCATCAGTCCTCTGAGAAAGAAGAAAAAGTGGAAAATTGAATTTTACCCCCAAAAATGAAGATTTATAGGCAAGTGTCTGACAATAATAGTATTATGAAAATAAACTTCAAATATAAAATGAGATTATGAGCTTGTGTCATAGGGACTGCACCATGGGCTTCACTCGTTCGTGGAAGTGCGCACCCAAAGTACCGGCCCACGAGTTCTGCCCGTGCGCACTACCGGGCTCTGCCCATGCGAATAATTTGAAAAACAAAACGATGAAACATTATTTTAAAAATAAAATACCCAAAAAACCTATCTATTTTAACAGGTTAAAAGGTCTAACAAAACTTCTCTCACCCTGTCTCTTCCCCTCTCTCATGTAAAGATCCTACAATCCAAATGCTTTTGATGGTCACATATACAAGGACCAAGAAGTTTTTAAAGAACTTTCTTTAATTGTGTGTGTGTTTGCGTATGTGTGTGGGTAGACATACATATACATAAATGTATGTGTGGGTGTATATATACATATAAATAATCCTCCATTCAAAATAATGGGGAGGTTAACATTAACTCTCTCTTTTTCCTTCCTCTTGCGTGTTTTGGCAGTCCGTGTTCTTAACAATCTCTATGCATATCACTGCTCCGCCAAAAAGATTCTCTGCCCCTAAACAATCCACTTAGTGAGTCAAGGAAAGCTTTAGGTCCACTGGATTCAAAGAACTCACTAGTAAGCATATCAATCAAAGGTCCATATACTGTTTCTCTCTCTCATTGCCTACGCGTTTCATCAAAGAACTCAGGTAAAGAATTTTTATAAAAAATCATTGCAGTTGACTATAAAACACCACACATGCACACAATTTTTTGTGCAAAGAGATCATACCAGATTGGAGAACGAGCTGATGACAAGTCAAGAAATGGATAGGGCCACCTGTATGTGAACATATTAGACATATTTAGAACATGAAGCATCACAGAAGCTGCAGATCAGAGTTACAGGTTAAATTACCAGAGTGAGATGCAAGCATGAAGGACCCACTGAAATATCACAAAAAATGAAGTCCATAGAATGAAATATGCAATCCGAAACCAGGGGAATTGCTAGCATAATCATAAAAAAGAGAAATAATTGGTAAAATCAGTAACTTATGTGGAAGAGACTAGAAAGACAATCATGCAAAAGAAAATAGACGCTTACCAGGCTATTTAAGGCAGTGTCACAAATAAGGAAGACTGCATTTAGGGAGTGCATTCCTATTTGTAGCTGCAAGATAAAATAATGATTAATCTGGGTAAAATAGAAAGAGAACTGCTTATTTAGTGTGGTGCTTTTTGGCTCCGTTTGGCGCGGTGGTGGTGGTCTAGTTATGAACAGTCGTTAGTGAAAGCCTGACCTCGCCCAAAGAACTTCATCCCCCATTTATGTTCAAAAAAAGTTTTATTTTCTTGGTAGCAATCATAACCATCACCATGGCAACATCTATTATATGGCGGCAGCGTTTTTGTCCAAACTCACCGAAACAAAAACGCCGTGCCAAACGGAGCCGTAATAGCCTTAAAGAACAGTGGTGCACACTTATAAAGCATTATGTTAGAAGTAAAGAAGCAAACATACAATAGAATATCAGCATCAGATTCGTTAAATAATACTGAAGTCATAAATACAAACACCATAAAACAAACAAGCTGCATCTAATTTGAGGTGGTGAATTACCATTGTCAAATCTAGAAAATATGCATATGGACAGAAATAATTAAACAAACTAAAAACATTATGCACCATTTGGTTTTGATGCAGGATGAATTTATAGGCGACGGGCGCGCGATGCCCAAACTCTAAATGCATGTAAACAATCATGTGACAAATGCGAACAAAACTATAGACCAGCTGAACTAAAAAAGTGAATGATGCATACATGCAATCCAATGAACTGATGATGGCTTACCAGTTACCATAAACCCTAATGCAATGCACATAGATCACCTTGTAAATAATTCTGACATGCAAGTAATGAAGTAATTAAACAGCAAAATTTAAAACTCGCATATTTGATCACATTTATGCACAAACAGAACGGGCATGTATAGAAGGTTGCTAAGAAGGTTTGTTTCTTCAAGTAGATCTAGGACATACTATTATGTCATAGAAAGTTAGAAACAATAACAAAATATGCGCGTGTTTTCTATTACTGGATTTTAATCGAGTGGGGATCGCGATACTACAGATCCTACAATCTGGAACGCAATCAAACCGTAAAAGTGCTAGATTCAATCCTGAGTAAGATCCGAATCGATTTACAAAATCTGAATTGTAGGATCGTGCAATTCTACGGTCCAAACTGTGATCTTGAAAACCATGGTACTAAGAAGGTTAGTTTCTTCAAGTAGATCTATGACATACTGTCGTTGGGAAAGAAATATGGTATTATTACATCTCAAAATTTCGACTTCCAATAAGTATTTAGGAGTACCCATATCTTTTGTAATAAAATGTGCCCGAAGATCTTTCACATATTTTTGTAACAAAATGTGTCTGAAGATCTTTCTGTGTTATTTTTATGCCAGAGGAGTCAAAGTGAGAAGATGTCATCTACATGTACAATAAGAATAATTAATCCTCAGTTGATCTTTTGTATGAAGAGAGAGAGTGATCTACATTGCTTTTGGAAAACCCAATGGTAGAAATGATCTAACAGAACTTGTCAAACTATGTTCTGGAACTTTATTCAAGACCTTAGATGGCCTTCTGCAATTTACACAATTGACACAGCCCCTGAGCAACATAACCGGAAAGTTGCTCCATATAGACTGCTTTGTGCAGATCACGATATAAAAAGATATATGTGACATGTAGTTGGAACCATTGCCAATCTCAATTGATGACAATGAAGAAGAGTGCCCGAATACGACTGATACAAGCAACCAGAGAAATCAACAATATATGTTTGGGTCAAACTTGGCAACCAAACTAGCTTTGTTTGTATCCATAGCTCCGTCAAAGAGATTTGATGACAAAGACCCATTGAAAACCAATAATATCGCCTCCAGGTGGGTAGGAAGAAGAGTCCAAGTGCCCCATGATGCCTTTGCATAGATCACCTCATCCATAGCTACTTTCTAGCAAGGTATACGAAGAGTTTCATGGTATGAAATAGAGACGGTGGTGGTAGATATTGACAAGGCAAACTGGGTGCAAGAAGGACTGAGATTTGTATGAGAAACAACATTAGTAATAGGATGTTCTGTACTAGCTCCTACTCCCTTCCGCAAAGGGATGCAAACATCCTGATCTGACTCTGTTGATGTAAAGGAACCATCTGAAGAAGAGAGTTATCCTGAGAGCTGACTGTTAGTGTTACCATTATGATCTACAAGTCATCAAACAGATAGTCTCACTGCTAACGCAATATGAGCATATGTGGTCGTACATAAGAGTATTGAAGAAGTTGGTAAGGTTTGTGTTGAATTGCTCATATGTGATATGAGTGAAAGACCAAGCTCGTGACATTCTATATTTGGACCTATATTGTGAATATATATGAACATGTGAGTTGTCGGAAGACTCAAGGGTAATTCGTCAAAAGGTATCTTGGTGTTTCGAAGAATACGTTTGAATTCGCCGAGTATACTCTTGACATCTCGACGAATTGGACTTGGATTCGTTGAGTATTCTCTTAATGTTTCGACGAATTGTTCTATCTGAATTCGTCGAATATTCTCGTGATATCTCGACGAATGAATCATTGATTCGTCGTATATACACGTGTCATCTCGATGAATGTTGTTAACTCCGGTTCGATTCTTTAAGTCTGATTTCGGCCTGGTCTGCGGGTAACGATTGTTTCAGTATATATATAGATAAGATAACTGTTATCTCAGAACATGCTTAACCTAATCGATCGAGATCGTGAGTACAACTTCTTCTTCCCCGACGGAACTGTTCCGCAACCTAAAAGTCGCAGCCGCCGATCTGTTGCCGCCGACCATTCCGACGCATTGCCGTCGCCGGAAATTGTTTCCTAAGCTTCGTATTCGTCACCGCCGCCTTCCTTTAACGGGTCTATCAATCTGTGGAGACATTGAGGGCATTCCTTCTTCCAACCTAGATCTTGTGCAACAAGAGTCTAAGGGTTCTTCTTGCTCGCGTAGATACCCGTAGAGGCATGAATATACTTCTACGCTCGCAACTCCAGCCGCAAGTGTTCGTCGGACTTTCTTGGAGCATCTTGGTTGAGTAATGCCTCAATCCCGCTAAGGTATACTTTTATTCAAAGTTGTTCTTACTTCTTGATCAATGATTATCGCAAGATCCATTTCTTTTTGGATTTTCTTGATTTATTCCGCTGCACACATGTGATGTGCATCCACCTAAGAAACCCAACACTGACATCAGGGATCTCTGAGTGGAAGGAGCTATGAGAGCGGGAGTAGAGGGGCAGCAATAATAATGATAAGGAAAAAGTGTGATAGGATGAGGAGATGTATGTTGAAGAGGTGATGTAGATGGTGTGATATCAGGTGGAGGAGCATGCATAGTAAGAAGGGAGGACACATAAGTAGGAGGAGAGGTGGTAGAGATAGATGAGGAATCTCAAGTGTAAGAGTATCACCATCCTTGGAGAAATATGAGGTTGACTCAAAAAAATGACATTAGCAGAGACATATTGATGTTTGGAAATATGGTCAAAGCAGCGATAACCCTTATGAGTAGGAGAATATCCCATGAAAATACACTTGATGGTCTGAAAATACACTTAACGTTCTACACCAGTCAGGTGTGAGATGAAGTCACATAGTCAGAAGTTGCAGATGCACGAGCGGGTGAAGATGCTGGAAGCTTGCTTGGAAGTCGCGACAAGATGAAGTCGAGGCAAGAAGAAGTTGAAAGAATACGCGAATGCGTCAGGAGTCGACAAGTTCGCTGACCGGAGTAAGAGCTCGACCAGGTATTCTCTAGATATTTCTTGTAGAAGTTGCAGGAGTTCGTAAGTGCAGTTACAAGGATGAATCCTATTTCGGGAAGTAGCGGACGTTTGCAACAGGTGTTTCCCGTGTAAGGCCTGGTGATTTACGCGGAACCGAAGAGGTACAAATAGGATGGGGAGAAATTATGCAAGAGGTGTAATAGAGAGAGAGAGCAACATAAAAATCCGTCCCGCTCTGACATCATGTGAAAATTTGAAATATAAAATAATTATTATTCCTCAAAAAACTTCAAAAAATTAAATTGAAACTCCTATATTTATATAGAGTAGAGAAGAAAAACAAGCATTTGGAGATGCGAGACTAAATACAAAAAAAGGAAAATGTACAATGAGCTCTCCATTGGGCTTTTTACAAATGAGCTTAACACCGTGGAATACTTCACTCACAAATATATTTACACATAATTCCATGTTCTTGTTACGTGTGGGAAAGCTTATGCGGCCCACCATTTTATTAGGCCCAATAAACTTGTGGCACAAGCAATAAGAAGATAAAGTTTTAAGTGTAAATTTATTTGCAGAGTGAAGTATTATTGATAGCACTTCTGAAACAAGGTATAGAACATGTTATTTCACAAAGAACCACCTTCATGTAAATTATAAAATGTTTCAGCTCAAACTATGAAAAAATATCTGAAATTACCAAAAAAGATGAAGCATGGTATTTTAAACGCACTTTTTAATTTGCATATCATAGATGATTCCAAGATACAATTTTTTTTTATGCTCAACGACTCATCTCATCAGAAAAGAAAATTCAGGCTACCTTGGATTTAATATGGAAAACAACACAGTAATTACAAGGCATTGCCACTTACAAAATCGAGATCAAAATCTACGCTGGTTAGAAACGGAAATATGATGAACCAAAAAGTGAAATCCGTGAGCATGACAGCACCTGCATTTGTCTGTTACAGTTGCAAGAGGTAAATAAGGTGACTTTCATAAGCAGAGGAAAAATAGACAAAAATTCACAAAACAAATATATTCAAAACTAATATGCATGCTACCAGCAGTGAAGTGGGAGACAAAATTGTAATTCCTAATATCTAGAACACATTGCTTTTTAATGATCTTACTGTCATTCTTGCTAGCATGAGCCCTGTATCATTTGTTTAGGATGTTGATGCAGAAAGATAAATTATGGAAGTTTAAGGAACGAATAATGCTCTATTTGCACATAACACAACCTTATTGGGCATCACAACATTCAAGAAACATTGCACTATAGGCTCCTTAGCTTGACTTCTGGGTTTATGATTTATAGAAAAAATAATAAATAGGAGTTTCCTAACAATGCACCAATAACAATATTCTTGTGGTTGCACTTGTCCATATTGGAAGACCAAGAGGAAACCCCTTGTTGAGGTAGAAAAAAACAATTATATGATTTTGACCAAAATGAGGACAAAAAACATTACAAGAGATAGTTGCCTGCTTGCTCAACTATTGCTTGATTAGGACCACTGGTTGACTGCAGTAGAATATTGACCTCTAAGAATTCCAAATCACCACTAATGTCGCCGCGCTACCCTTGCTTGCTCGGTTGGGCTGTCATGTAAATGTGACATGCTAGTATCTCTCTGCCACTAAATTGGCTAGGACAACTGAAGAGGATTGAGGCTTGAGCATTGAAGAAGAGATGAAGCTAGAACTTCACAGAAGGGATGTTAATGGGGGTTCACAAAGAGGATGTCGCTGATGCGGCTTCATCTCATGCAATGCTCAATCTTTTTTGGCTTAGGATTTTTCTTCTTCAAATCAATGGAGCAGCAGACGAGCTATCAACCGATCGAGTGAGTGCGCAAGCAATGACTAGGTTGAGATCACTTATGCTCTGATAACATGTTAGAAGATGAGAGTGAAAGATGGAAAGACAAATATTACTCATCCTCAAGAGAATATATATACAAAGTCTAAACACTGATCTATACAATGATATCTAACACAATCAACATATCATCTACATATAATCAAAGGATAATAAATATTCGTTGATCTATTGTAGTGTTCTTGATCCATGACTCAACATATGAATCAAATTTCTTATATTATTATTACCTCGAAGCTTCATTCAGGCCATATGGATTCGTTTTGAACTTGCAAAGCATATTTTCTCTTCCTTTCATGTCTTCTTTTGGCAATCATGGGTAAATCAAACAAAAAGAACCATGAATTATATGCCATTGCAAGGATTGAGGAGCATGAACCAAACATAAACAAGTAAAATATCGAAGATCAGTGCTCACATGATAATATCATAAGCTCGCTCAATACCACTGCTCAACTGCTGCAGCATATCACGTCGGCGATCCAGACCACTACGGCCATCACTTATATTCCCTTAATTTCTGTGACAGATTGCTGCCCGAGATGCACACTGTGCGAGAATCAACTCCCACTGCAGGTATCACTCTCTCTCTCACACACACACATGAAATGTTGTGTGTGTGTGGAGAGGATCATGGCTTGGGCTTTGAAGAAGAGATTTGCCCAGGCTTCACTGAAATGTTGTGGTTGGGGCTTCACATAAGAGATGTCATTGTGGCTTTACAGAGAGGATGACACCACCGCGGCTTGGCCTCTCTCTCATTAACACTAAACCTTTTTTGACAAAGGCTTTTTCTACTAAATATGCATTCACCAGAAATTATGGACTGGACCTTTAAATTATAAGGACCAAACTTTATTAAATAATGATTTCTTAACAATGTTCCGCTAACAAGATTATTGCAGTTGCACTTATGCATATTAGAAGACAATGAGGAAGTTTATGTGAGTCATAAAATCATTGCGAATACTTGGTTAGAAGAGACAAGTAACTTTTTGACATATTTCCAATATGAGTCATAAGACAATAGGACATATGACATAAACCTACACAAAGAATTACAAGTGCTATATACTTTTGTAATCATTTGAAGAATGAAAAAACAAACACAAAGAACGGAGCAAAGGTTATTAATATCAACTTGTTTTGTATTCTTACCTGATAGATAATTTGGAAGAGATGGCCACCAAGCCTTGTGATTTTCTGAATATTGAGGTACTCATTTGATCCAGGATTCTTAGCTATAGGTGAGCCATTCGCACTCTCACAATCCTTTGGAGTAACATATGGCCTACTCTCAGCATCCAAGACTAAATAATCAATCTTATCATCGGTAACTTCTGCATATTGATGGCACCCATAAATAGACAACAAGGACCCCAGCTAAAAGAGGAGGTCCACAGTGAGCAACAAAGTATCAAAATAAGATTTGGAAAGAAATTCAAAACTATAAATGTCTATCATACCGTAGTACATTGAAAAATAGACCCAAGTGACCAGGGAATATAAAAAAACTAACGTAAAAATGGAACATACCCCAAAATAAATTGTAACCAGTAAAAATGTCCACCTGTGAAACAAAAACCCCACGAACTAAAAACGGTCAGATAGTTTATTTTGATTTTTTTTTTAAAAGTACAATACAAACATAATATCAAAAACAAAAGGTGAATAGTTCTTTCTCAACCAAGCACATTAAGGGCGTAACATCCCAATTTTGATACAAATTGACCCCCTTGAGAAGCTTAATCGGGATCACAGTAACCTTAATAACCTTGTGATCCAACTACAACTTTTTATGCCAGATTTGAATTATGGATTTATGGTGACTTAAAATAGATTTTCTGAGTAAACTAACACGAAATTGATCTCAGACAGTGTTAGTGCACTCGTTGGATCAATACGAATTCAACGAAGCTGATTATGTCTCATTTCAGTGTATAATAGAGAAAATGATTAAATTAAACCAAAATGAACTACACGACGGCCGTGATATGACCTTTTGAGCAACCAAACTCCAAATTGACTTCAATCAGTTGCATTAAACTCGTATGATAAATACAAACATAATGTTATTCGTTAAATTCAAATTTGACGAGAATAATAAAGTTGACCAAAACTTGAATATACAACTAAGAGTAAACAGACTCATAATTGACTCTGGTTGATTTCATTAAACTCATATGACTGATATGAGTGCAATGACACCATTCGTAGCTTCTTCCCAATCGTATTTTTGGAATTACGGATTTAATTTGTAACAACCATATATATTTAATTATTTATATAAATATAAGTATGTATATATATGTGTGTTTGTGTGTGTGTGTGCATAAAATCAAAATGATTTACTCATTCCTTACCCTAGATCCCGGGCAAAAAATGCGAGAAGAGAAAGAAGGGGGCTCGGGCAGGGGAGGAATCACGATTTTGAGCAGGGGAGAATCTCCTGGAACTTGATTCGGAGGAGGGAATTGACGGGAAAGGTAGAGGAGGAGATCTTGCCTTGGTAGAGGATCATCCCCTTTGTTAGATAACATATGAAAGATTGTTGTAAAGGCCCAATTATAGGTCCATTTCCTTCTTCTCCTTTAGTCCCACATCTCTTGTATAGGATTGTTCTCCTTCTTTTCTCCTATATATTTGTATTCTCTCTTGTATTTTGCATATGAAAAAATATATGCAAGGTTTGCCCATTCCTTTCTACATGGTATCAGAGGGAATCGGTCTCTCCTTGTGGCTAGCGTTTTGCTAACCTCCCGGTCTTCCTCTGCTTGCGCTAGGCGCGGTCTGTGTTTTCTAACCGGTCGACCTCCTCTTCTCACTCAGGGCGCGGCCTTGGCGGCTTGGCCTTCCCTACCCGCTTCTCTTCCCCTTCATTCCCGTGGCCTCCACCTCTCCTCTCTCTCCTTTGTTTTATAGGATTCTCTTTGGCACGTGGGGACCACTCCCTCTTCCTCCCTATCCGCGCGGTCTCCTCTATACCCGCGCGATTTAGTCTCTTCTCGCTGCGAGCTCCCCTCTTAAGATCGCGGTCTTCTCTCTTTTCTTCAGCCCGTGGCGACCTGGTGAACCCGGGGCTGCCTCTACTACCCGTCGCGCCCTCATCTACCCGCAGCGCCCTTTTCTGCTCGTTGCGGCCACTCCTTCTCGCTGGCTCTCCTTGTCTTCCCGCGCGGTCTCTCCCTCACCGCTGTGACCTCTCTCTATTTCTGTTCGAGCCGACCTTTTCTTGTCACTTCTTCTCTGTCCGCTAGTGTACTCACCTCTCTCCGCACTTGGGTCGCGGCCTTCCTATCTCTCTCTTGCTCTCCGCTGCTCTTGTCGATTTGACTACCCACTGCGGCCTCTCGTGTAACCGCACGGGCTTGTCGTGCAAGAGTGCTCTCCCGCAGCAACCTCTTCTGCCCGCGGCGACCTCGTCAACCCGCAACGACTTCTTCTCTCCGCTGCGGCCTTCTTCTCTGCCCTCTCGCTACTTTACTCCCTGCTCGCCGCGTCTTCACCTAGTCGTCGCGACCTCTCTTCGTCATCGCGGCTTCTCTTCTCTTATCTTCTCGGCGCGGATTGTTCTTTAACAGCTGTGAACTCCACATCTGGGTCGCGACATCTTCCCTTGTCGCTGGTGTGATCACCGTGACCGTGCGGACTTCTCGCGTGGCTTCTTCTCTGGCTAGTCGCTGCGCCTTGTCTCATTGCGTGCGGCTTCTCCTCTTCTTCGCTCCGCCTTCTTCAGGTTGTGGTTTGTTTTCTTCCCAAGAGGCTTGTTCTCGCCGCTGTCCTCTTCTCGCACGGTTTGTTCTCGACGCTGCGGCCTGTTCTCGCTGTTCGCAGTGCTTCCTTCATTCTAGTCGCTGGATCTGTCCGCTTAACTGCTTCCTTCTTGCCGCCTGGTTTCCGTGCCTCGTTGCCGATCAGGTTTATGGCATCCGACTCGATCACTGCTGATGGGGTTGCTGCGTTGCGTAGTAACCTACATCAGCTTCAAGGGGTGGTTAGTTGCTCCTCTGCCTCCGTCGCCTCGATCTTCCAGGAAGGTATATCGTGTCTCTCACACAGCTCTCACTGGATTGTGGACTCAGGTGCTACACACCATCTCTCTCCGTAGCAGCCGCCCAAATATTTAGATACTGCTTCCCCCAAGCACATCATTGTGGCCAATGGTGACACGCTCTCGGTTTCTGGCGCTACTAATCTGTCTCTTACTTCTTCTCTTTCCTTATCCTCGGTTCTTCATGTTCTGGGCTCTCCTTTTAACCTTCTTTCTGTTAGCCGTCTTACACAAGACCTTGATTGCTGTGTTACTTTCTCACACTCTTCCTTTGTGATGCAGGATCGACTGACACAGACTATACTTGGTAAAGGGCGACTGTCCAATGGGCTATATCTTCTCGACGTTCCTCCCACTGCTCTCACCTCTGTCTCCACCACTGATTGGCATCGTCGTCTTGGGCATGCCCCTCTCCCAATTCTCAAGAAATCCCTTCCTACTGTCTCTCTCCAAGAGTTCTTTTGTGAATCATGTATCTTCGTTAAACAATACCGTGTCTCATTTTCTCCTTCATGTACTCGGAGCGATTCTCCTTTATCCCTAGTACATTTTGATATCTGGGGACCCTATAAGGTCCCTAGTGTCTTGGGGCATCGGTACTTTGTTACCTTTATAGATGATTACTCGCGGGTTACCTGGTTGTATTTACTTCGTGATCGTACCGAACTCACAACTACGTTCCATGCGTTTCTTACGGAAACGCGCACTCAGTTTTCTACTTGTGTCAAAACTCTTCGTACGGACAATGCTCGAGAATATACTGGTCGCACCTTCTCCAACCTGTGCGCTGAGTTCGGTATTATACATCAAACTTCGTGTGCTTATACGCCTCAACAGAATGACGTAGCGGAACGAAAAAATCGCCACCTCCTTAATGTGGCACGATCTCTCATGATAAAAATGCAAGTTTCTCCCCTCTACTGGAACTTTGCAGTCTCTACTGCTTGTCATCTCATCAATCGCATGCCTTCGTCTGTCCTCAATTTTGTGACGCCCATTACTCTCCTTTACCCATCCATAACTCTCTTCTCTCTCACATCTCGTGTGTTTGGGTGTACCTGTTATGTCCACCACCTTGGTCCTTCCAATGACAAGTTAGCCCCTCATGCTACCAAAGCTATGTTTGTTGGGTACTCACGCACTCAGAAGGGGTATGTTTGATTTTCTCTTACCACTGGTAAGGTGGTTGTGTCCGCTGATGTCTCCTTTCATGAAGACCAACCATATCACACCAGTCTTTCTGATCCCCTTCTTCCTCCTCCACTACCTCGACCCATCATACCCGTGACGTCTCCACTTCCACCACTTCTCCCTACTCCTCCTCTGCTTCGGATTCCCACACCACCACCAGTTCCATCCAAACCTCCTATCATACAGGTTTACGCTCGTCGTCCTCCATGTCCAGATGCCCTACAAAAGCTTCCCCCTACCGGTGTGCTCTCGCGGTATGTTGATCCGACAATCTCCTCAACAACATATCCAATGGCCAATTATGTCTCTCTACATCGACTCTCTCTGCCCCTTCTTAACTTTACTCTCTCTCCCCTCTATCTCTATACCTAACATTGTGCAGGAAGCCCTCCAACATCCACGGTGGCGTGCCGCCATGGACGAAGAAATGCATGTTTTATGGGGTAATCACACCTGGGATCTTGTATCTCTTCCTTCTGGTCACAGTTGTGTTAGCTGCAAGTAGATCTTTACTGTCAAACATGTTGCAGATGGGACGGTGGATCGCTTAAAGGCTCGGCTGGTGGCTCGAGGCTTTACCCAACAATATGACCTTGAATATGAGGAAATCTTTTCTCCAGTTGCAAAATTGAATTCTGTTCGGGTTCTGATCTCCTTAGTTGTTCACCGCCGATGGACTCTTCATCAGCTTGATGTCAAGAATGCTTTCTTGAATGACGATCTTCTTGAGACCGTTTACATGCATCAACCGCCCGGGTTTGAGACCACGGGGGAGTCTCGTGTATGCTTACTTCGCAAATCTATCTATGATCTCAAACAGTCTCCCCGGGCATGGTTTGGAAAATTCAGCAAGGTCGTTCGTGAGGTGGGCTTCAAACAGAGCTCTGCAGATTCCTCTCTCTTCACTCGTCACCAGTCAACTGGGACCATAATACTTCTGGTTTATGTAGACGATAATCTGATCACTGGTGATGACTCAACCGGGATATAACATGTTAAGCAACATCTAAACTCTATCTTCCAAATCAAAGACCTGGGAAATATTCGATACTTTCTTGGCCTGGAGGTAGCTCGACGACCTGATAGCCTAGTCTTATCTCAGCGTATTGCGTTGACCTTCTGCAAGATGCCGACCTCTCGGGGTGTAAACTTGCGGATACCCCGATGAAAGTCAACCAAATGCTGTGTGCTCAAGGATCAGAAGAGGACTCTCTACTTCCAAATCCAGAATACTATCGTCGTCTTGTGGGTAAATTGATCTACCTAACCGTCACAAGACTAGATATATCATTTGTGGTTGGTGTTGTAAGTCGGTTTATGCATACCCCACGGGTCTCTCACCTCCAGGATGTGGAGCACATTCTCAGGTACCTGAAGACTTCTCTTGGGCAAGGACTTGTGTACAAGTCATCCTCTTTTCTTTCTCTTATTGCATACTCAGATGCGGATTACGCGGGCTCGTTGGATGATCGACGGTCTACAACTGAGTTCTGTACTTACTTTGGAGGAAATCTTATCACATAGCGGAGTAAGAAGCAGACAGTTGTTGCTCGCTCGTCTGCTGAGGCCGAGTACCGTGCAATGACGGCTGTTACCTCGGAACTAACTTGGCTTGGAAGTCTCCTAGGAGATTTGAGAGTTAAATTGTCCTCACCTCCAACTCTGTTTTGAGGTTGATTATCACTTCGTACGTGAGAAGGTCCAATCAAAGGAGCTGAAGCTTGAACATGTTCCAGCATCTGGGCAAGTTGCTGACATCCTCACCAAGGTTTTACCTCGCAAGTTGTATTACCAGTTTTTGTCCAAGCTTGGTGTCTACGATTTGTACGCTCCAGCTTGCGGGGGAGTGTTAGATGACATAGGAAAGATTGTTGTAAAGGCCCAATTATAGGCTCATTTCCTTCTTCTCATTTAGTCCCACAACTCTTGTATAGGATTGTTCTCCTTCTCTTCTCCTATATATTTGTATTCTCTCTTGTATTTTACATATGAAGAAATATATGGATGGTTTGACCATTCCTTTCTACACCCTTGAACCAGAATTGGGGAAGATTCACTGCCGAGGGAAGCTTGATCCGAGGAATGATGCCACGACTCCTCTAGATATTTTGAGCTCTGGATTGGCCGGCTTCGGGTATAAAAGGACCGCCTTTTTCTTCTAGAGGAGATGCTAGTTCTTAAAATGCCACCTTCTCTTCTTATTCTTCTGCTTCTTCGGTTCCGAGATTGAGAGGAAATAATCGGGCTAGAAGCTATAATGGATTCAAGATTGATTTCTGGATGGATTGAATTACTTGAATATGGAAGGATTATTGAATTGCCTTCTATTTCATCTTCTATTCATCTTTCCATCTCCTTCCTGGAGAAATAATGGAATCATAAATTTCGGCAACGGGGAAGGTATTATTCATGTGGTTTGTTTCTAACACTTATTCTTAAGTTAAGTGTTATATGTCATTTGGGTTTCCTAAGCACTGATCCCTAATTGTTTAAGCAAATTGAATATTGATTTAAGAACTTAATTGGACCGGTGATTATGTCAGGTCCTTATATTCCTATGTACCACTTCATCTATTCCTATACTTTTCTTAAGCCTCAGGACTATGATGATTTTGGTTAGGGATTATGTTTCATGGCATGCTAGATTCAGTCACGTGATGATAACCATCCTGTTCTCTTTAAATTGACCGATGGTTTTATAAGATGTTTCATTTCCTTCCACTCATCCTTTAATTTTTTTGGAAACTATGGATTTCCGAATACAAAATCGGTTAAGCTTTAAAAGAGGGAAATGTTTTAACTCAGCTATTAGCCTATTATGGTAAGCTAGTAATAGGATTGATGTGGCATGTCTCCTTCATGTTAGATGTGGTATAACTGAAATAATTAAGACATTGGGATAAACACCAAATAATGAACATTAAGCTTTTTACATAAATTCAACAGGGATTTTAAAGGTAAAGAGATTGACTAATAATCTTATAGAGCATGAAACTCAGTTGAAAAAGAATCTTGTATTATTAGGGCAAACACCATGAATATTTATATCCTACAAAATAAGCTCAATATTACAACACTCCTCAAGATTGGCGAAAGATATGCAATAAGCTCATCTTATTACAACCCATGATCATATCCTCTGAACTGAGTCCCTTGGTTAAGCAGTCTGCAACCTGACCCTTGGTCGAGACGTGACTCAACTCCAGTAGCCCACTATCAAGCTTCTCCTTTATAAAAAATCTATCAATCTCTATATGTTTGGTGCGATCGTGTTGAACTAGATTATTTGCAATACTGATGGCTGACTGACTGCCACACCACAACTTCATCCTATCTCTTTGATCCAACTTCAACTTCACAAGCATCCCTTTCGGCCATAGGAGCTCTGCAATCCCTACTATCATGGCTTTGTACTTTGCCTCTGCTGTCGATCTAGCCACTACTGATTGTTTCTTGCTCCTCCAGGAGACCAGATTGCCTCCCACAAATATGCAATCGCCTGAAGTAGACCTCATGTCATCCGCACAGCTTGCCCAGTCAAAGTTGCAATGACCCTCAATCTTCATGTGCCCATTCTTTCTGAAGGTCAACCCCTTTCCAGGAGCACTCTTCAAGTATCACAAAATCTGGTATACTGCATCCATATGGCCCTTCCTTGGGTCATGCATGTAGCGGCTCACCACGCTTGCAGAAAAGGAGATATCCAGGCGAGTGTGGCTCAAGTAAATCAAACTTCCCAACTAGTCTTTGACACATCTCACGATCTACTAGTTCCCCGACCTCTTCACCCAGTTTACACCTCTAATCGATTGGCGTCGCAACAGGTTTGCACCCCAATATCCAAGTTTCAGTGAGGAGATCCAACGTGTATTTCCTTTGGAAAAGGATTATCTCCTGTGCCTCATAAGCAATCTCAATCCCAAGGAAGTACCTAAGAGGGCCCAGATCCTTCACCTCAAACTCCTTGCCCAGAGCCCCCTTGAGGCGACCAATCTCCTGCTCATTATCCCTCGTAATGATCATGTCATCAACAAACACCGCAAGCATGGTGATGTCACCTTCATTCTGCCTGGAAAAAATTGTGTAATTTGCATTGATCTAATACCATCCCAACCATCGCTTTCTTGAACCCATCGAACCACGCACGAGGTGACTGCTTCAGCCCATAGAGAGATTTCTTCAACCTGCAGACTCTGCCTTCTGTCTTGGTCATACCAAACCCCGGTGGTATCTTCATGTACACCTCCTCTGCTAGATTTCTGTGAAAAAAAATGCATTTTTCACATCTAGTTGGTGCAACATCTATCCATCATTCACCGTCAGGATGATGAGAGTCCTAACGGTACTCATCTTTGCAACGGGTGCAAATGTCTCGTTGTAGTCGATGTCATAGGTCTGGCTGTACCCCTTATCAACCAATCGAGCATTGTAGCGCTCGACCTGTCCATCTGGGTTTTGCTTCACAGTGAACACTCACTTGCACCCAACAACCTTCTTGTTCTTTGGCAGTTGTGCCAGCTCTCAGGTCCTGTTCTTCTCGAGAGCCCTCATCTATTCCTTCATCACTGCCTTCCATTTTGGATCGTCTTTGACAACCTGCCAATTGTTAAGTACAATAATATTATCCACAGATGCAATGAATGCTCCGTGAGTAGAGGAGATGTGATTGTAAGAGACAAATGACACAAGATCTCAACCGTATCTATCAGGAGGATTTCCCGCATTGCTGCGAGTAGTCCTTCGTAACGTAAGAGAAGTAGGGGAAGTGGAAAGGATATCACTTGAGGCTTGTGGTGGTGTAGGTGTTTCAGGAGTAGGAAGTGACGTAGCCAAGGGACAAGGGGCTAGATTGGGCACAAGCACTGGATCTGGTACTGCTGGCAGTTTCCTCCTACTGTATGTCAACAGCTCCCCTTGAGTCGTAGATCTCACATCTTGCCTCTTCTCCTCAATCTCCTCCTCCTGCTCCTCATCATTCTCCTGCTCCTCCACTGATCCTCCCTACCATACTCCCAGATCAGCCAACCTTTCTCTCTATAGCCTCATATTTTCGATATCTGATGAGTCTAATGTGGGTGAGGCTCCCTCTTGTCGGTAGTACTGTTCTAGCTCTCTAAAGTGAACATTCATGCTCACAAAACATCTTTTTTCCACTGGGCTTCAACACATGTACTCACTGAGTACGAGAGTAACTCACAAACATACACTTGACTGCCCTTGCATAAATTTTACCAACACCCGACCTGTTGTCCATCACGAAGCACATACACCCAAATACCTTCAAAGGAAGTATCCCCCATTATGTCTCCGCAACTGCTTACACAGAGACTTCCACCCCAGCACCTGCGATGGCATCCTGTTGATTAATTGTGTCGTTGTTAACACCGCATATCCTCTTCTTCTGGCGAATGGAGCGGGTCCCCTGATCCAAGTTGAGATGGTTGCAGACGACGTTCGCATCGACTTCTGGCATGTCCTCTGCGCTCCAAGCAAATATGTTTGCGTTCTCTTGGATGCACGCCGAGGTCCTCTCCTTATCTTCCTCTGTTAGCTTGCCACTGACCCTAACCTTTCCGGGCCTCCAACCCTTAGCCTCGATCTCCTTCTCCTTTACCTCTGTTGCAGCCTCCAACTTGCGATTTCCTCCATCACCTTCTCGACCACCTCGGCCCCTTCACCCAGCTAATCGTGTTCACCGCGCTGAGGTAGCACTCCCTTGCCACCTTCGGGTCGCTTCTGATCTGAATCTGCAGCCCTCCAATGTTGTACTTTAAGCACTGGTGGAATGATGAGGGCACAAACTGAAAGGTGTTGATGAGGGGCCTTCCGAAGATGGAATTGTTACTGGTGGACGCGTCCACAATCACGAATCGGCACACCTTCGTTGCGCCCCCTAAGGTGACGAGGAGCTCCACTCCACCTTCGACCTCCTTTCTTTCCCCTGCAAAACTCAAGAGTGGGCCGTCAGTTGAAATAACCCTCTTCTCCTCCACCGCCATGGCCTCAAACGTCTTCTTGAACACCACGTTGACAGAACTTCTGTTATCGACGAGGATGCGAGAGACCGCGAAGTTCTCCACCGCGGCTTGTATCACCAGGGCGTCGTGGAAAGGGTTTTCGTTTTCGAACATGTCCTCCGCCGAGAAAGTAATTTCTCCGATCGGGGCGGGGTTTGCAAGGTAGACGCCATGCTCCTTCGATAGACTGCATGCAGATTCCCGTTTTGGGTTGCCTCTACCCCCGCTCCCCCGTGGATCGCACCGATCCCGTCGCGGGGCAGATCGACTCGATCCTCGCACCCCCTTGGTGCTCGTCCTCCAGCTCCTTCAATTCTTCCTTCCTCTACGACTGCTGGTTCTCGTCGCCCATCATGGATTCCTTCCTCTTCCCCTCTCCTCAGGTTCAAGAATTCTGGACAAGTTGTGGTGGTGTGGCCCTCGGACTAGTGGAAGTCACAATAGAGGACCATCCTCCAACCTCCCCCCTCCTCTGCTGTTGGGGCCTCCCCTCTCGTCTTCGTCCCCTTCCAACTGCGTAGGCCTCTTGCCGGGGTGCTTGATCATACCCCCACTGTCCTCGTCTCCTCTCGGGTGAGTATCGCCGCCCCCGCCTCTCGGGCGAGAACCTTCTTCCCAAACGTCTGTGGTATCCTCCCCCCGCCACCCTCTGTGGTGGTCCAAGGGGAGGCCCTTGAACTCTCCTCTCCGGGTTTCGTTGATCTCCGCCTTCTTGCGCCTTCTTCTTCTCTCGCTTCCTTGGTTTCTCCTTCCTAGCTCCTTCATCTGCCGCTTCTTCCACCTCCTCTCCTGTCAGCTTCGCCAGCTTGGTCACAAACCCTTGGCTTGAAGACTCTCCTTCGATGTATCGTGTCGCGCGATTGATCAGGTCCTCAAAGGATACCGAGGGAATTCACTTCAAATCCATCTTGAATAGCCCACCCTGCAGGCCCAAGATGAAAGCAATCATCAGAGTGCCCGGGTACTTCTTGGACATGCAAAATCTCTTCATGGAAGCGATCCACGTATGACCTCAACGGTTCCTGCGGTCCCTGCTTAATGAAAAAGAGTGCCTCCAGCTGAAGTTTGAGATGTGTTTCCTCCTGAATCATAGCAGAGATGACATCGGTGAGTGTAGGAATCATCGTATCAAAAAAAGTAGGGCTCTCCACTGATCAAATTTGTCATCTAATCCCTTCAAGGACTCCATCGTCCTCTCCTCCACGATGATCTTGGAAGCCCAACACTGTGAGTCGCTGCAACACATCCCGCCAGAGGCGTGATCGTAATCCACCCATAGTCGTTCCAACTCGGAGCAATGTCATCAATTTCTCCCTTCACCAGGAAAACCCGCAGAGTGTTCCCCACGCCATCATGTGTTCTTCAGCTTGTCTCAAACCTCCATGACTGTCTCGAGGCCATCTACCGTGGTAGCAATCGATGGGACAACCGAGCTGAGAAATCGCATAAATACCGTCAATGGGCCGACTCCCACTCATCTCCAGCCGAGTTCTCTGATTTCTTCAACGCCCCAGTCAGGAATCCATTAACTTATTTCGCTGCAAGGATTTTCTTCACACGACGTGACCAACTCAGCAAGGTTGTCGGTCCGTCAAGCTTCAAATCAATCGATGGAAGTTCTAACTTCGCTGACCGTTGCGATAAACCCAACACCCTCAACAATGTGATCAACTCATCCGGGCCCAACATCTTGAAGACATCTTCCATCGTCCCTTCCTTCGACGTCATTGATCAGTTTCCTCACCGATCACCACATCATGTTCGGTACCAATCAATGTCTCCTCCTGCCCTAGATCTGATCACCGCATCCTCAGATCCGCTAGGATGCGGAGGTGTTGTTGCTGGAGACCCGCTGAAGACCCGCTAGATGTGGACGCGTTGGTTTGCCCACTGTGACCAGTCTCACATCAGCCGGAGACGGCGGCAGCCGCTGGATGCGGCGGCAGGAGGGGCGTTCCCGCGACCCTAGAGGCGGAGGTCCTCCGTCGAGCGCAGATTTGGATGCCCTAGAGGCGAAGGTCCTCCATCGAACGCAAAGGCGGCAACCACTATATGAGGCGGCGGTAAGATATGATGTAGTTTATCCTCTTATAACTCAGAATATTTATACTCCATAGATTCAGGGTTTTGTGACACTGTGGTGCTTAGTATTCCGCTAATTATCTTCTGCTAACTAATCTTTTGATCAAGTCTTCTTCTTAAAGTCTTCTTATTCTGATCAAGTCGTCTTCTATTAATGTTGTTGGCATACTCTGCCTATTGTGAAAATGAAATTCGCTTAACACCATTAATGCTGCATAACATTGGGGGTGATCGACGAGAAAGGTAAGAGACGTGCATACCTCCACTCTATCGTTAGTGGTTTAATATTGTGTATCGACGGTGGTGTGCAGTAAGATCTCCCTGTCGATGCCACTTTCCAGAGTGAGTCTTACAAATAGCATCAGAGCGAGGTTAGGTCTTACAAATGGTATCATAGTTCAATCATAGGCCGTAGCTGCAAGTTATACAATGATATCTGGGGCCATACATATGGGCAGTTTGCAAACCAAATAGTTCGTGAATAATTGGGGAATCAATTCTTGAAGATTCGACTAAGATTCATTTTTTCCCGAATTTGAATCAAAATTTAGATTCGAATGGTATTTGAATTCGAATAATATTATCTCTATTAGCAAGATTCATGAATAGTTCGCGAATAATAACAATATATATTTAAATAAATTTTATGTAATTAAATAAACTTTATACAATTAAATTTGAATTCACATCAAAGCCTGAATCCAAATTTGAATCCAGGATATCAAGACAAATCTAAATCTCTGCATTCTATGACAAACTTGGATTCAATTGAATCGGTTCATGAACAACACTACGTACATAGGACCCTAAAATTGAATAATAACAGATTGTATAAACAAAAGTAAACTATACTAGTATGGTTCATATTGGAAAAGCCCATGTAAAAGGCCCATTTAATGGCCCACTTTATTTATTTTCTTTCTCCTCCTTCTTTAGTCCCACATCATGTATAGGATTTATTCTTCTCTCTTCTCTCCTATATATTTGTATTCTCTCCTTGTATTTATATACTTGAATAATACATACAAGCTTTGGGCACTATCAACATGGTATCAGAGGCAGGTTCCTTCTAGCTGCGACCTGCCTTTTTTTTTTCTGTCCGCTCCGGTCTCCTGCGGACTGCCCTTCTGCATCCGCCTCTCTGCGGACTGACTTTCTTGTCCGCCTTCCCTGCGGACTGCCCCTCTGCATTTGTCCGCTCGGCTCCCCTGCGGACTGCCTTCCTGTCCGCTCCGGTCTCGTGCGGACTACCCTTCTGCTTCCGCCTCTCTTCTCTCTCTCCGTGGTTCCACCCTCCTCAGGCTTCTTATAGCCATCTTCTGCTCTGACTCGTGGGGCCCACCTCTCCTATCCGCTCCGGACGAACCTTCCTGTCCGCTGCACTCTCTGTTTGTGTCCGCTCGAGCCTCTTTGCTCGCGGACTGCTCCCTCTAGCCCGCTCTGTTTCTGTCCGCTCGAGCCTCTGTGCTCGCGGACTCCCTCTCCGCAGTCTCTTGCGGACTGCTCCTGTCCGCTGCGGGCTCTCCTCGTGTCCGTTGTGCGCTCCTCTTCTCTTGCTGCGTGTCTTCTTCCTCGCGGTCTCTTCTTCAGTCCGCCACGGTGTTTTTCAGCGGCCTGCCCCAGTCCGCTGCGATCTGCTCCAAACTGCTGCGACCTCTGCCGCGGACTGCCCCCAGTTCGTCGCGACCTCCTCCAAGATCTGCTCCAAACCGCTGCGACCTCTGTCGCGGACTGCTCCAGCTCTGCTCTAAACCGCTGCGATCTGCTCCACACCGCTGCGACCTCTTCCAATTCGCCGCGACCTCCTTTCGCGGATTGCTCCCGTTCGCCGCGACCTCACCCAGTTCGCCGCGACCTCCTCCAGTCCGCCGCGACCTCCTTTCACCCGCTGCTTGCCGCGCGGTTTGTTCTCTCCGTGCCCTGCTGTCTGCTCCTCCTCAGTCGCCATGTCCTCCAGCGAATCCACTACCGCTCAACCCCCGGCCGACCACGTGACTCCTCTCGAACTCCGCGATGAGCTTCGGATTACTACTATTTCCCTCTCTGGCAAGTCCAACTTCATCCCCTGGGTCCACTCCGTCCGCCGGGTCTTACAGGCCAAGGGTCTTGCACGTCACCTTACCCAGGGCTCACCGACTCCTCCTACTGATGATTGGCTCCGAAATGACGGTCGCGTCCAGACCTGGATCCTGAACTCGGTGGAGGGTGAGCCGTACCAGATGATCATGTATCATGAGACCGCCAAAGCCATGTGGGATGAACTTCATTCGTTGTACTCAGGGAAGGACAGCCTTCAGCACCTTTTTGACATCATCACTGATCTTCAAGCCTTGGATGTTGGCAAAGCTCTGGACATGACCTCCTTCGTGGCCCGTGCTAAAACTCTCACGGAGGCCTGGATTCAGCACCAGCCCGCGACTACTGATCTCGCTGCCCAACGCGCCCAGAAGGAGGTTGTTTGTATTGCTATGATTATGGCTCGCGTCCCGCCACACTTGCACAGTATCCGGGCCCAGGTTCTGGCTTCACCCACTACCCCTTCCTTCTCCGATGTCTGCTCGATGTTACTTCGCGTACCACCTCCACCGGAGGCTCCTGCACCACCCTCGTCGGCCCTTCTTCAGCAGGCCCTTCCTCCTTTACTTCCCCAACCCTCTTTTACTCGGGGTGGACGTACGGGCTCCCGTGGGCGGGGCCGTGGTGGCCGCGGACGGCCCAAGTGCACCTACTGCGGCCGGGATGGCCATACTGAAGCAGTCTGTCACAAGAAACATGGCTACCCTCCGCGCCCGCCTACTGTCGCTGTTACCGATAGCTCTCCTCCGACTGGTACGGATCTTGAGGCTCTTCGCCTTCAGCTACAACAACTCCAGGGGCTCCTCAACCCTCCATCTGCTTCCATTGCCTCCACCTCCCATGCAGGTATTGTCTCCACCTCCACTACAGGTTCTGCCTGTCTTTCCTCCGGATCTCGCTGGATCCTGGACTCGGGAGCCACCCACCACATCACTTCCATGCGGCCGCCCCAGTTCTCTGCTGCTGCTCATCCCCCGTCTATTACTGTGGCCAATGGTGCGCTTGTCCCGGTCTCCGGCTGCGCTGATCTCTTCCTCCCTCCCTCTCCCTCTCTTCGTTCCGTTCTTTATGTGTCAGCCTCACCTTTTAATTTACTCTCTGTTGGTCGTATTACTACTGATATGAATTGCTTTATCACCTTCACCTCTTCTGGTTTTTTGATACAGGATCGGCAGACGCGGATTACCATTGGTAGGGGTCGACTGCAGAACGGGCTCTACCTCCTCGATGTCTCTCCCACATCCCTTTCCTCTGTTTCCTCGTCTGATTGGCATTGTCGGCTTGGGCATGCCCCTCTACCTATCCTCCAGAAGGCGCTTCCAGACCTTTCTCTTCCTGCTTTTAAATGTGATTCTTGTATTATTGGCAAACAGCCTCGCTCTTCTTATCCCGCACATTGTACTAGAAGCTCTGCTCCGTTTGATTTAATACATTCTGATATTTGGGGACCGTATAAAGTTTCTAGCATTTCTGGTTATCGTTATTTTATAACATTTATTGATGATTACTCTCGCACTACCTGGTTGTATCTCCTACATGATCGCTCTGAGCTTACTCGTGTCTTTCAGGCGTTTGTGTTAGAGACTCGTACGCAATTCTCTACCACCATTAAAACTTTCCGCTCTGATAATGCCCGGGAATACACTAGCCACGAGTTTGCCACTCTCTGCGCAAACTTCGGTATTGTTCACCAGACCTCTTGTCCCTATACCCCTCAACAAAACGTGGTCGCCGAACGAAAGAATCGCCACTTGCTTGATGTTGCTCGCTCCCTCATGCTTCACATGCACGTTCCCAAAGTATTCTGGAACTTTGCGGTGTTCACTGCATGTTTTCTTATCAACCGTCTCCCCTCTCCGGTTCTCCAGAACGCTACCCCCTTCAGCCTTCTTTTTCCCTCCACACCCGCCTTTCCCCTCACCCCCCGGGTTTTTTGGATGTACCTGCTTTGTCCATAACCTGGGCCCCACTCTTGACAAACTGGATCCCCGTGCGGCCAAACACATTTTCGTCGGCTACTCCCGCATCCAAAAGGGCTATGTTTGCTACTCTCCGCTCACCCGGAAAGTCTCTGTATCGGCTGATGTTACTTTCCGGGAGGATCAACCCTTCTTCCCTCCTCCTTTGCCACCACTTCTACCACCACCTCCTACAACTCCCTCCCTCCCACGGCCGGTGATCCCCGTCCACTCACCTCCCACCATCCCTCCGCCTCCTCCCACCGTTGACCCTCCTCGACCCCCCGTTATTCGGGTCTATACTCGCCGCCCTCTTCCTCCCGTTGCTCCTCTGCAGTCGGCTTCGACCTCGGCTTCTCTGTGTTCTGCTGCTCCGGTGTCGGCCTCTACCGCTCATCCAATGACGGACTATGTTTCTCTCCATCGCCTCTCTCCACCTCTTCAGACCTTGGCTACTTCGCTATCCTCGGTCTCTATTCCTACTTCTGTCCAGGACGCTCTTCAACATCCTGGGTGGTGTGCGGCCATGGAAGACGAGATGGCTGCTCTTTGGGCCAACCAGACTTGGACCTTGGTGCCCCTTCCTCCCGGCCAGAAACCTGTTGGGTGCAAATGGGTCTTCGTCATTAAACATGCTCCTGATGGGACCATTGATCGCCTCAAAGCTCGTTTGGTTGCTCGTGGCTTCACCCAGCAACAGGGGCTGGACTATGACGAGACTTTCTCTCCGGTCGCTAAGCTCAACACGGTCTGAATTCTCATTTCTGTTGTTGTCCATCGCCAATGACCCTTATTTCAACTCGACGTCAAGAACGCTTTCCTGAATGGCGACCTTCAGGAAACGGTGTACATGCAACAACCTCCCGGGTTTGAGACCACGGGGGAGTCACGGGTTTGTCATCTTCTCAAATCGCTATATGGTCTCAAACAATCCCCTCGGGCATGGTTCGACAAGTTCAGCAAAGCTCTCCGGGAAATTGGCTTCACTCGCAGCTCGGCTGACTTCTCATTGTTTACTCGCCACCAGGCCACTGGTACGGTTCTCCTATTGGTATATGTCGACGACATCATTATTACTGGCAGTGACTTGGACAGCATGCAGGCCGTTAAGCTACATCTGAGCTCCGTCTTCCAAACTAAAGATCTGGGACATCTTCGGTACTTCCTCGGTCTGGAAGTGGTCAGACGGTCAGATGGTCTGGTTCTCTCTCAGAGCAAATATTGCCTGGATCTTCTTCATGATGCAGGCTACTCTGGCTGCAAACCTATGAACACTCTCATGGATGCAAATCACAAAATATGTGCTCAGGGCTCGGATTCTGATTCTCTTCTACCAAATCCAGAATATTACCGTCGTCTAGTTGAGAAGCTTATCTACCTAACAGTTACAAGACCTGATATATCTTTTGTTGTGGGACTCGTGAGTCGCTATATGCACTCTCCTCGAAGCTCTCATCTCCAGGTTGTGGAACACATTCTCAAATATCTTAAGACAGCTCCTGGCTAAGGACTTGTATACAAAACCTCATCTTTCATTCCTACACTAGCGACATACTCTGATGCCGACTACGCTGGCTCCCTCGACGATCGACGATCTACTAGCGGGTTTTGCACCTATTTTGGAGGACATCCGATTACTTGGCGAAGCAAGAAACAAGCAGTGGTTGCTCGATCCTCAGCAGAAGCAGAATATCGGGCAATGGCTGTTGTGGTCTCTGAACTCACATGGATTGAGAGTCTCCTTACCGACCTTGGAGTTAAACTACCTTCACCAGCTCTCCTCCTATGTGACAGTCAAGCTGTCATACATATTGCTAAGAACCCGGTCTTTCATGAAAGAACGAAGCATATTGAGGTAGATTGTCATTTCATCCGAGAGAAAGTCCACATGAAGAAGATCGAGCTTAAGCATGTTCCGGGTACTGAACAGGTTGCTGACATCCTCACCAAAGCTCTACCTAGTACCCTCTTCTATCAGTGCCTATCCAAGCTTGGCGCATACGACTTGTACGCTCCAGCTTGCGGGGGAGTATTGGAAAAGCCCATGTAAAAGGCCCATTTAATGACCCACTTTATTTATTTTCTTTCTCTTCCTTCTTTAGTCCCACATCATGTATAGGATTTATTCTTCTCTCTTCTCTCCTATATATTTGTATTCTCTCCTTGTATTTATATACTTGAATAATACATACAAGTTTTGGGCACTATCAACAGTTCACATCTTTGTAGTAGATAGTATCGTCAGAATCAGCTCCAACGTTGGTAAGTGAAATATAATTCTCGTCCTATTATTTGTCAAACATGTGTTTTATACAAATATGCTTATCACATACTTTGGAATACTGTTCTTCACATCGTACTAGCCTTTATAAGTGAAATATAATTCATGTAGGAATATCCAAAATGCAATTAAGTACGAATGAATAACACTAATTCTCGTAATACAAAGGGTTCATTTGGAATGGTTGTGGCGGTCATTAATGCAATGATCATGAACTGTTGTTGACATGTTGTGAACGACTGACTTCACCCATGGAACCCTGTCTACGTTTTGACTTGAAATGATGTTTTTTTGCGCAACTGTTGGAGTGTCAAGCATGTGTTTTAAGGTGATGTTTTTATCTGAATGCACCAAAAGCAAAAAATACCACGCTAAACTGACCCTGAGTGGAATAAATAATTTAACTAAAAGATCTACATCATAAGTATATCCCCAAGTTCTAAGAAACGAAGACTCTTTCCTTTGATTAAGAATACAAGGCCAGAAAGGACCTGACACATCTAATTAATGGAGGTACAAAAATTGAATATATGGGTATCAGTTGCGATTTATCTCCCCGGTCTTTGGAAACGACATTCTATGATCATCATTTGGACGATCAGATCCCGCATATTCAACTTATTTTTTATTTTTCAGAACACTATTGTGAGAGTTAGGTTAAGTCGTTTGATATGACAATATAAGCCATCAAATCCTCTTAACCAAACCCTCCCATATATATTTACTGCTGTCAAATTTTTTGGAGGATCGAGAGTTGGATTCCAGACGCAAGCCACTTGGTCGCGTCACCTCCTCAATGCGACACCGAGGAAGCCATGCGGCGCCGATGCCGCAGGTCCCACCTTTCGGGGGTGCCGACGGCGCGACGCCCCCGTCCGCCGCCTTCCTCACCTCCAACAAACCATTCACATCCCTATAGCTCTATCCTTCCAAGATCCCGCAGCCACTTCCCAATTCAGGTCTTCCCTTCTAATCACCATTTGCGAGCCCGACAACCACCTCCCTGTCCAGAACTACCTTCTAAGCCGCTGTCGTCCAGAACTACCTTCCAAGCCGCTAATCAGCCTGATAGCCTCCTCCTTATCCAAATCTTCCCTCCACCTACTCATCCTTCCCGCCCCCATATGCTCATATCAACCTCTTCCCGCATCTTCCTCGCCACACCTAGACCTTCCTCTATTAAACATGCCTCCCCCGAGCCCCTTCACCTTTAGCCGAGTCATTCCAAAGATCAACATCCTTCACCCGAAGTCTAAAAACCCCACAAATCACTATAATCCCTTGAATTACCCAAACACTAAAAATTCCGCATTTCATAGTTCCGACAAATCATTCGATCACTTGCATCGCACCTACGATATTCCCACTCCCACCTGCCACATCCTTTATTATTAGTGATGACTACTTAGTGAGCTTTTATTTTTAATTGTCATTTCCATTTACTTGTATGGATATACCTAATTATTCATAGTAATATCTTGCTCTGTTAAGTTTTGAGTAATTTTCATTCACTAAATGTGCATTTCTTATTCGTCTTTTGCTTTAATTTCTATGTACTTTCAATAACTTGTAATTGCTATTTGTTTACTTGAATTGCAGTATTTATGATCAATTTTGACACTTGCATCAGATTTTAAAATTAATATTGTTTAAGCATCCCGTTCATTGGATTTTGTGTTTGATTGCATGTTTAATGGTTAATGGTTAATTGTAGATTCATTGCATATGTTCGTGAATGTTTGCACTGCATAAGCATCACCCCAACCCAATTTCTAAGAAATGAAGATTCTTTCCTTTGCTTAAGAATACAAGAACAGAACGGACTTGACACATCAAATCAATTCAATTGAGGAACAAGGGTTGAAGAGGGGCGAAAAAGTTCACACTAAATTTTGGGAGCAGTTATTCTATTATACACACAATTACAAAGATTATGCATGTAAATTTCATATTATGCATTGTTAAAAGATGGTAAATACAAGGATTAGGAGGGGGACTTCCATCCCTGGTTCCATCACTGCATTTAATATTGGTTGTAAGGAGTGAATCATAGCAGAAGAAGGTTGAGATCTTCAAGCTACTGTTATGAGAAATAAATGTAGACAAAAGCTTCACATTACATGGGCATGCACATGTTACAGAACTCACTTAGAAAGATAAATCTCGGATATTAAACATCATTCTTGTGCAGCTAAACCTCAATTATTACACCTCAGTCTTTAGCGTCTAAACCATGCTACTTTTAAATTTGTTTTTTGAGCCATATCTTCTTTGTCAGGAGATTTAG
This sequence comes from Platanthera guangdongensis, assembly GCA_039583875.1. Lineage (NCBI taxonomy): Eukaryota > Viridiplantae > Streptophyta > Magnoliopsida > Asparagales > Orchidaceae > Platanthera > Platanthera guangdongensis. Next base: position 188,813,153 of record CM077156.1, on the reverse strand, counting down.
TTCCACTGGTGACAACTCCAAACTCAAGATGACATGAACACATCTCCATCAAAGACAACTCCAAACTCAAGTTGGTAAATTTTGCGCACTCTTAAATTTGTGAGTGGTGTTTGTATATTTAGTTTATTATGACATTTTAAAATTATTCAGTTATTAGGGTCTTAGTGTAACCATCAAATCACTTCACAAGGACTGTCATCTTTAATAGCTCATTGCTTGTTAAGAATAATTACAATTTGCACATCTATTATATATAAATGAATTCTTCATTGAATAAAATACTTAGCTTCTGTTACCGAACTGCATGACCGCGAACCGCCTTGGAGGGTGTACGCACGACGATCACGCACACAGAAGACGGGCGGAGATAATACCGCAGTATCGCCCGACGTCATTCACCGCGATGTCGCGGTATCGCCCGGCGTTATTCACCGCGATATCGCGGGCGGCGGAGCGACAGCAAGGGAACCGGCGGATGACTTGGATGGGGAGCAAGTTTAGTTTTAACCTTAGGGGCATTTTGGTTATTTGTTTTATTTGAGCCTCATTATATAAGAGGCCTATTGTAACCCCAAACCTTATCCTTGGATCATCTAGCAAAGAAAGGGGGCTGCTCCCTCTCTATTTTCTCTTGCTTCTCCTCTTCCCCTCTAACCGGCCCTTCTCCTACCGCCGGCTTCCTCCCCCTTTCCCTAGTGGTACCATGTGGTCCGACCTGCCGCTCCGCCCGCCACCGCGCTGCCGGATCTCTACATCATGACAGTCATGACCCGGAACAACGCCGCCGCCCCCTCCGACATCCCGGACGACCTCCGCGCCCAGGCCGACGCCCATGATGCTGACCTCTCCGAACTGCGGGCATCCGTTTCCGCCCTCCGGGCCGCCTTCCTCACCACCGCCAACACCACCTCCGCCATTCTCGCCCGCCTCGACCTCCTCGTCCCCGCGCCCCCCACGCCCGATGCCACTTCGTCCACATCCCTCCTCGGACAACCCCCCGTTCCACCGTTGTTCGCGGCCGAGTCGCAGCCGGCAGCCCCGCTACCCCCGGTTGGCCGACCCCCCCCCCCCTCACGTTGGAGTTGCCCTCCTTTACGGGCGTCGATCCGATGGGGTGGATAGCCCGAGCTGAGCAATTCTTTGATCTCCATCTCACCGCCGACGGCGATAAGGTGAGCATCGCTATTGTCGGCCTCTCCGGGTCCGCCTTGCATTGGGCGCGGTGGCTCCGCTAGGTTCAACCCCAGATCTCGTGGCCCGAGCTGAAGCACAAAATGATTCAACACTACGACGTGCGGTACTCCGGCTCCGCCATTGAGCGCCTCTGCAGCGTTCGCCAATCGGCCGACCTCGATAGCTATATTGATGAGTTCGTGGCGTTGGTCTCCCACGTCCCCGGGCTGCCTCCGGATCACTACTTGGGTTTCTTTCTACAGGGTCTGCGACCAGCCATTCGCTCCTGCCTCCGCACGCATCAACCTCATACCGTCTCGGCCGCCATTGACCTCGCCCGCGCCGTGGAGGCGGATTTGGGCATCCGGCCCCCTCCACCGGCCCCCCATGTTCCTCCGGCCCACTATGTTCCTCCTCGGCCGACTCCACCACGGGAGGGGGCCCCTCGCGCTCCGCACCCAGGGGGGCCTCGCCCGGGCCGCGGGCCACCACACCGTTTTTCTGATGCCGAATACAACGACCTCCGCTGACGTGGTCTATGCTTCCGTTGTCGCCTATCGTACTCGCCGAACCATGTCTGCTCGGTCAAAGAATTTCATGCCTTGTTCGGCGATGACCATCTCGACGAGGCGCCGCCGGAGGCCGATGACCTTGCCACGCTTCCGGCCGCTGATCCACCCCTCCCGGACGGCGACGGCCTCCACTGTTTGGAGCTTCGTTACTTTTCGGTTGGCGGCATCACAGGCCCGCGCACAATGAACCTCCGCGGCCGCATCCAGGACCGCGACATCGTTCTCATGATTGACAGCGGCGCCAGCCACAACTTCATCTCAGAATATCTCGCGCGCGAGTTGGCGCTCGCCTTCCGGCCATCCCCGACCTTCACGGTGTGCCTGGGCGACGGGCGTCGCCGACCGACGCAGAGCCTCTGCAGGGCCGTGACGTTAACTCTTGGTGCCTACGCCGTGACGGTCGACTTCTACATCTTCGGCTTGGGTGGCCTTGATGCAATTCTAGGGGTGGCTTGGCTCAAAACGCTGGGCGACGTCCGGGTCAACTGGGCCACGATGACTATGCACTTCCAACAGGGGCCCATTTCTCACTGCCTCACGGGTGACTCGACCCTCCGGACTCTGGTTTCGTTTCGAGCCCTTCAACACATCTCCGAGGTCGACTTCTCCGCTTGGCTTTGGCCTCTTCAGGGAGACGAGGCCGACCCCGCCCCACCACCTGAGGACCTCGGCCTCCTCCTCGATGAGTTCGCCGCACTCTTCGAGGCCCCGACCGACCTACCCCCGATCCGCCCCACTGACCACGCCATCGTCCTCCAGCCCGGTATTTTTGCGGTATCCGTGCGGCCATACCGTTACGGGCACGTTCAGAAGGATAAGATCGAACGCCTCGTGCGGGAGATGCTCTTGGGGGGCATTATTCGGCCCAGTGCGAGCCTTTTTTCCAGCCCAGTCCTCCTTGTGTGCAAGAAGGACGGTAGTTGACGCCTCTGCGTGGATTATCGTGAGCTCAACAAGGCGACCGTCTCCGACAAATAACGGATCCCCATCATTCAGGAGCTTCTCGACGAACTCCACAGCTCCACCTGCTTCACCAAGCTGGACCTTCGGGCCGGCTATAATCAGATTCGGGTCCGGCCGGCCGACGAGCCCAAGACGGCTTTTCGGACTCATGACGGCCACTTCGAGTTTTTAGTGATGTCGTTTGGGTTGACCAACGCCCCGACCACTTTTCAAGCTACCATGAATGACATCTTTCGGCCGGTACTCCGTAAGCACGTTCTTGTTTTTTTTTTGATGATATCTTGGTGTACAGCTCCACTTGGCAGGAACACCTCCAGCACGTCCGGGCCACCCTAATCACTCTTCGCCACCACCACCTCGTCCTGAACCGGAAGAAATGTACCTTCGGCTCTCTGAAGGTTAGCTACTCGGGGCATACCATTACGGCCAATGGGGTGGCCATGGACGACGATAAGATCTCGGCGGTTCTCCACTGGCCGACGCCTACTTCAGTCCGCGAGGTTTGCGCCTTCTTGGGCCTTACCGGCTACTACCGGTGGTTCATTCAGGGCTACGGCACGCTGGCCCGTCCCCTTACACAGCTGCTCAAGACCTCGGAGGAGGGTCCCTTTGTGTGGTCCCCCGCCGCCCTGGCTGCGTTCACGGCCCTAAAGTTCGCCCTCGTGCACGGGCCGGTGTTGGTCATGCCCGACTTCCACCAATCGTTCATAGTGGAGTGCGACGCCTCGAGCACCGGGGTCGGCGCGGTCCTCATGCAATCCGGCCGACCCATTGCCTATTACAGCCACGCTTTTTCATCTTCCATCCGGAGCCGTTCGGCGTATGAAAATGAACTCATGGCTCTCGTCATCGCGGTCCAACATTGGCGGCCGTATCTCCTCGGCCGGCCGTTTGTGGCCCGGACGGACCATCATAGCCTTCGCTACCTTCTCCAACATAAAATTGCCACACCGGCGCAACAACTGTCGGCCGCCAAACTATTGGGTTATGATTTTTCGATCGAGTTCCGCTCTGGCAAGACCAATCGGGCGGCCAATGCCCTCACTCGCCAGCCGCACGCACCAGAATTAGCGTCCCTTTCTCGACCGGTTTGGGAGGAAGGCGCCGAGATCCAGGAGGGGGTCGAACAGGATCCCGAGCTCGGCCCCATTCGTACGACTCTCATCGTCGACCCGTCCGCACACCCGCCCTATTCGCTCATGGCGGCCGGTTGTTCTACCGCGGCCGCCTCGTGCTGTCCGCCAGTTCCACGTGTATTCCGCGACTCTTGAAGGAATTCCACGCATCCACGTCCGGCGGTCACGTCGGCGCGTTCCGCACCTATCGTCAACTCGCCGCCTCATTGTTTTGGCCACAGATGTTTCGCCGGGTCAAGGCCTATGTCGTCGCATGCCTTCTATGCCAGAAGGCCAAGTATGAGTCGTCGTTTCCGGGGGGCCTTCTACAGCCCCTGCCGGTACCCGAACTGATTTGGGAAGACATCGCCATGGACTTTATCACCCGGCAACCGTACTCCGCCGGGTTCGACTGCATCTTGGTGGTCGTGGACCGCCTCTCGAAGAATGGCAACTTTATTTCCCTCTGCCACCCCTACACGGCCGCCACAGTGGCGGACAGTTTCATCGTCGAGATCGTGCGTCTTCATGGCTTTCCACGCTCCATCGTCAGCGATCGAGACCCTCTCTTCTTGAGCAGCTTTTGGACCACTCTTTTTTGCTTGCAGGACACTCGTCTCAGAATGAGCACCGCCTACCATCCCCAGATGGACGGGCAGTCCGAAGTCCTCAATCGGTGTTTGAAGACCTACCTTCGGCGCTTCATCGACAAACGGCCGGGCACCTGGGCAAAATGGCTCCCATGGGTGGAATACTCGTACAACACGACTTATCATCACGCCGCCAACACCTCCCCCTTCGAAGCAGTATACGTCCGACCACCTCCATCTATCGTGCGGCACCTTCCGGGCGAGTGCCCCGTGGCCAGCCTAGCGGCTCACCTTCAGAATCGTGACACCATTTTGGACAGCTTGAAGCAGCATCTCCGCCGAGCCCAGGCCAAGATGACTTCGTTTGCCAACCGGAAACGTCGGGACTTGCAATTCGCCCCCGGGGAGAAGGTGTTCATTAAGCTCCACACCTACTGCCAGCTGACAGTAGCCCGCCGCGCATGCCCAAAGCTGGCGCCACGTTTCTTCGGCCCGTTCGAGGTGCTCAGCCAAATTGGGGTCGTGGCCTACCGCCTTCGCTTGCCGGACGGCAGTCAGATTCACCCCGTATTCCACGTATCTCAGCTTCGCCGCGTCATCGGCGACCACCCTACCTTGGACCATATCCCCGCCGACATGGATTTCTCGGGTTCGACACCTTTGTACCTGGCGACAATCCTGGATAGTCGGTCGCCCCACTCCAGCACCGGTTTTCCTGAGGAGGTCCGGGTGGCGTGGCGACATAGGCCGCCGTCGGCGAGCACATGGCTTCTCCGCGATGATTTTCGTCGCCAATTTCCGGACTACTGCCTTGAGGACAAGGCTAATTTTCCAGACGACGGCATTGTTACCGAAGTGCATGTCAGTGAACCGCCTTGGAGGGTGTACGCACGACGATCATGCACACAGAAGACGAGCGGAGATAATGCCGCGGTATCGCCCGACGTTATTCACCGCGATGCCGCAGTATCGCCCTGCGTTATTCACCGCGATACCGCGGGCGGCGGCGCGACAGCAGGGGACCCGACGGATGGCTTGGATGGGGAGCAGGTTTAGTTTTAACCTTAGGGGCATTTTGGTTATTTGTTTTATTTGAGCCTCATTATATAAGAGGTCTATTGTAACCCTAAACCTAATCCTTGGATCATCTAGCAAAGAAAGGGGGCTGCTCCCTCTCCTTTATTCTCTCTTGCTTCTCCTCTTCCCCTCTAACCGGCCCTTCTCCTACCGCCGGCTTCCTCCCTCTTTCCCTAGTAGTAACAGCTTCCTTATCCAAGATGTAGAGAGCCGATGTTCCTAGAGAAACTTCAAACATCGGTGGTTCGTATTAATCACAAACTGCACCCCAATAAGATAGTGCATCATTTTTGGACTACCATGACAATGGCAAGCAACTCCTTGTAAATTGATAAAGCAAGTTTTTGGTCCCAAAGCCTTGCTGAAGAATGAAATTGGGTTCCTTCTTGCATCAGAACTGCTCCAACTCCTGAAGTGGATGCATCTGTGTCAGTGGTGGAGAGCTAACAACATGTTTTGAGATGGTTGAAAGTTGGTCCATTGAAATCAATTATGTTTAAGAGCTCTGACAGTGGCTTAGTAATATATCCATATCCTTAAATGAACCTCCTATAACAGCCGATTAAACTAAAGAACCCTCTCAACTATTTCAATGTTTGAAGTAAGGGCCAATCCACAATGTCTTGAATCTTTTGAGGGTTGGCGGTAACATCTCACCCTGATATGTTGCAGCCTAAATATTCAACCGTAGGCACCCCAAAAAAGCACTTGCACTCAAGGTGTCCCTTCTTAGGACCTAAAGGCTAGTTTGCAAATGCAAGAGATGATCAACCCACGAGGAGCTATAGATTAGGATATCGTCAAAAAATCAAAAGAATAAACTTTCGTAGATAAGGCTAGAAATCTTGATTCATTAAACATTGAAAAGTTGACGGAGCATTTGTCAAGCCAAAGGACATAACGAACCTCACTATCAGGCGGTTAAATCTTGGATAATGAACCTCACTATCAAGCAATTAAATCTTGGATAATGAACCTCACTATCAGGCGGTTAAATCTCAATTACTGGTTCTCATTCTCGGACAACTAAACCTCAATGCATTTGAATTTAATAATTTGAGCAACATCAACAATTAATAGAGGATCAAATTCCATTGACCCTATCAACTACATCTCTAAACTCAAGTTGACATGCAAACATCTCCATCGATTACATCTCCAACTCAAGTTGGAATACTTTTACACCGCTTTGATATTCACATGTTGCAGAAACTATCTCTAGTTGGTGGACCACACTCTCAGATGGTTAAACATTGAATACTAGACCTCAATATCGAACAGCTGAACTAAGATTAATGGACCTCACTCTCATATGACCATATTGTTGTTTCCAAATTTATTTTTTATGTTGTATCTTTTTCGGTTACAACTGGCCCTATTCTCTACAGCTATAAATTCAAGCTGACACACAAACATCTCTAACATTCACAAATCCAAACTCAACTTGGCATTCTTTTTCCCCACTGGAGTTTGCGGATGCGAGGGGTGCTAATATTTAGCTTATTATGACATATCTGATTATTTACTTATTATCGTCTTTTTGTTACCGTCGGATTATTTCTCAAGGATTATCATCTTTAGTCATTCATTTCTTGTTCACATAAATTGTACCTTTAGAAAAAAGGGTAGCCCGGTGCACAAAGCATCCGCACGCAGCGAGGGTCGATGAAGGACGACACCACAAGGGTGAAATACTGAAATGTAGGCAAACCTTACCCTGCATGACTTGTACCTTTATTATAGATAAATTTCTCTATTGAATTATATATCTTGGATTTTTTTAATCTCTTTCTATTTCCTTCAACATATCTTAAAAACTCGATGAAAACTAGTCAATCTGGCTCTCTAACATTTTCTATTGAAGAAGTGCTCGACTGGCCATTCTCTTGGGATATTTGCACTAGAACATTGGAACATATCAAAGAACTTGCACACACATTGCATTGAGATGGAATCCCTAGAAGATACATAATAAAATGAACTATAAAGTAGCTGCCCAGGTTTTGTTAAATGAAGGCATCACAGATGAGCATTCTTAGCAAGAAAAAAAAGTTATAAATCAAGGGAGCTTCAAAAATATCAAATGCAGGATTTGCTTAATCTAATTCTTCCAGCAATTTGAATCCATTGAGGGAAAGAATTGCCTTACTGAGTGTAGAAATACAGCTGGGAAGCTCCTTTCAAAATAATGTCGACAATTATGAGAACAGCACACATGAAAAATGCTATAACCCGGAAAACCAGAAGCCAGCCAGGGTGAATTGTTTTAAGACAAGGCATCCAGAATTCCTCCTCGGACAGAATCCCCATCTTTCCAAATTGAGCTTTTCTTCTCTCATTTCCATTCAGCTCAAAATTTTCATATCTCCAAAGCAAAATGAAAGCTGCCGCCATGGAAGACAGCACCCACGTAGCACACAGCAAAAATCTCCAGTTGAGCCAGTAGGAGGGATCCGTAGTGTCGGGAGCCATGGAAGTCCGCCGTGGATAGCTTGATTATCCTGCTCAAAGCCAAAGCACGTTCAGTTAATTTTAAGTGTAGTTTCGATCGCTACATAATCGCTTTTTAGGTCAAAGAGAGCGGGAAAAAGATCTCGATTACTGATCCGAGAGAGATGGAGAACAGTGGAATGAGATTAATAATGAAAACCCTAAATCCAAAATTGAAAAAAAGGAAAGAGAAATTGGAAGGCAAATGCCCAACTGCGTCGTTTCCAGGTGTTTTTCCTTACGGGACAGAAATAAGGAAAAAAAATGCTTACCTAAAAGGCTAAAAAGAAGGATTCTGCCGAGACCAGACGCCGGTGAGATTCCAGTTACAATACATTATTATATAATTATTTCAAAGAAACGGGATAAAAATAGGGTGGTGTTAAAGGCACACCATTTTAGGTTATGTGCACATCCATAAAATAACATAACCCTAATATTCTAGGTTTTCTAAATCCCACCCAACAACTAAAGCCGAAGCAGCCGCCTCCCCCTTCCCGATTTCCGCGAAACTCCCCCCGCCCCCCGCCCCCCCGATTCCGCCGGCGAAACGTCCCTCCCCCCACCGATTCTTATTACTTGGTCAGAAAGATGCGACTTTGGAAGAGTGGAAATTAGAAGTTAGATGTGGAACTCATAATTATCAATTTGTTTATCTTGAGGCACATGCCTATGCCGGGAGATTAGATGAAAATGAACAAAAGATAGTCCTCGACATGTACACGTCGGGTGTAAAGCCTAGAAAAATTTTATCTACCTTAAGAAAAGAAATCTTAGCAACTCTACTGTTATGCAGACTATTTACAATGAAAAAGTAAGGTTGTTCAAGAAACAGTTAGATGGTGTTACTCCAGTGCAATTTCTCTACAAATGCATCACAGAAGCAGGGTATATCAGTTTTAATCATGTAAATGAGAGCACCAAAAACTTGGAGTTTTTATATTTTGCTCATCCAACGTCAGTTCAGTTAAGCAATATGTTTCCATATGTATTTATGTTGGACTGCACATACAAGACTAATAGGTATCGAATGCCTTTGCTTTCAATTGTCGGGGTGACATCAACATATCAATCATTTTTTTCGTCATTTATTTTCATGTCAAATGAAACCGAATCAAGCTATAAATGGGCACTTGAGGCATTCAAAGGATTGTTATATCAAAACATGTTACCAAGTGTATTTGTCATCGATCGAGAAATGACATTGTGGAATGCTATAAAGCTTACTTTTCCGCAAGCTAGAATTATTTTATGTCAAGTGCATATTAATAGGAATGTTCTTGCACATTGTAAGAAATTTTTTAAACAAGGTAAAAAGTTTGATGAGTTTTTGTCTACTTGGCAAAATGTATTGAACTCTCCCACAGAAATAGATTTTCATGACCGCCTTAATTGCATGATATCTGCTTATAAAGAGGAGTACCCAGATATTATTCATTATGTAGTTACAACTTGGATTGAGCCGTACAAGGAATCCTTTATATCAGCTTGGGTTGACAAAATATTCCACCTAGGAAATTGCACAACAAATCGGGTTGAAAGTGGTCACAGCAAGCTAAAACGATTTCTTGAGATATCAATCGGAAATTTGACAACTATTTGGAAATCGTTTGATCAAATGATCAATCTTCAGCATACCGAGATAAAGCGGTCATTTGGTCATAGTTCTATACAGGTAAATACAGGATTTAAAGGTGCTTTATATGTGGATTTAGTCGGTTCTATTTCAGTGGCCGCTCTAGAATTTGACAACTATTTGTAAATCATGCAGGGATCAAATATATTTTGAGAATTATTTATGCTACATTTAAACGTCAATCGAGAGGTAATGCTACTTTAAATTTCAATAATTTGAAAATATTTAGTTTATTCACGTTATAATTAATTTTTATCTATTCATATTCATGCAAGATACGATGGATTTTCCCTGGATAAAGGATTTTTGTCCATCCTTATATGACATGCTATACATCTCTGTGCAAATGCGAGAGTTTGATTATGGGAGATGAGAGCGATTTTTGTCAGATTTGCCTTAAATAGTGGCTATAAGATTTTGGATAATCTTATTATCTCTATATTACTGTTTTCATTTTAGTTAGTGTGAACTATTACTTTAACAGATTTTGATTAAGCTAGGTGAATGCTAGAGTAGTTTTATATTTTATACAATAAGTGCACATAGTATTGGTGTGCACATAAAATTGCATTGGGTGCACATAGTATTGATGTGCACAAAATCGAAGATGGTGTGTACATAAAATTCCAATGGGTGCACATAGTATTGGTGTGCATAAAGCCGAAGATGGTGTGCCTTTAACACCACCCTAAAAATAACACGGTGGCCAGCCGCCCAGCAATGCCGTTTGAACGCAGAAGAGAGAATTTCTGGCCGAGATATTCATATTACTGTGCGGTGGCGGCAGCAGGAGAAGCTTGCTTTTTGGTTGTTTGGATGAGGGAGAAGCTTTTTCAAAAGAGCTTTTTTTAGGAAGCCATTTTTGGGTTTTTTTGGGCAATCAATCCCAAATGGCTTTTAAAAGTTGTTTTCCCTGCTTCAACTTTTTTTTAATTAGAGGGTTTATTAAAGTTATGCACCGCAATTCGCAAAGCTTTTTTTTAAATTTTTTTGTAGTGTGCTTATTTATAATTTATATAATCTATATATTAATATAAAATATTTTTTATTATTAAAAAATTAAATAATTATTATTAAAAAGTTGTTTTTTAAAATAGAAAAAATGAAAAAAGCCTTTTTTTTAGAAGGGCACTTAAATTATGATTTTTCAAACAATTTATGACTTTTTAAAACAACTTCGCATACAACTGTAATGTCACCACTATTTTTTTTCATCGTCATCATCATCATCGCCCTAAGCAAAGCCACATCTAAATTTTTCTAATTCTTTTTCTTAATTATTTATAAAATTATTAATTATGGGAATTAATATATTGATTTATATTTCCAATGAGTTTAAAGGGAGGGAAGGGTGGAGGGTTAGGATGGTTATAAGGTGGGTATAAAGGGAGGGAAGGGTTGAGAGTGATGATGGTTATGAGTCGTTCTTCACAAATCGGTTAGACTGAACCCAAAGGATTCAAAGCCACGAGCATAAACTCAACTTGGTCTTAATTTGCCTCTGTGTTATGTCGTTCTTTATTGGCACTCATGCGTCGCTTAATTTTTTTTCTTCCTTGGCAATCTATTTCATTTTAGGCAAGGTTTCCCGGCTCTTTACTTTTTGAGCATCACCTATAATAGCAATTCTGAGTTAGCTCAAAATCGACAAAATTCAAGCTCTCAAAACGCATTCTAGATCTCGAATCAAGTTTGAGTTGGCTCAAATTTACTCTAGTTGAAGTCAGATTGATAACAACTCTTCCTATTTCACGCAAACTTGGACACAAAGTCCTCTTCTTTCATTCCACCGCATGCCTAAAATATAAGGGGGATCTCAAGATGAGAAGCTATGGAAACACTTAGATCAATAATAACTTTAGTGCACTCAAAGTTCAATTTAAATCTTCACGCGTCACTCAAAGTTTATAGTCCCAATCCCGACTCAGTATCGGGTGAAGTGTTACTAGAGCATAGTGACTATGAATCGAAATGTCGTGATCTTTATTTATCAAACTCAGTCTTACATGCAATCTATTGGTCTTTAAGGCTCTATTTTTGGGGACTTATTTTCACTGATCAAGCGGTTGCGATCGCATGAATCAGGCCTTAATGCGATCGTAACAGCTTGACCGGTGAAAATAAATCCCCCCAAACGAAGCCTAAATCTAATTAGTCATTTACTCCACAGACTACCTAATACATATCCTCATCGACAGCGACTCCACAGCCTAAGCGCCTAACTGATAAAAGAATCACCTAAATAACAAACCCATGTTCATTCCCTCCACTTGTTTACCCTGCCTTAGTAATTCCTCACTCAAGACTTCGTCGCCCAATACTCCAAATTCAGATTCTTAAGTCCACCAACAGTCTTTCCCGATCACGCTGCGACGATTCGCCAGGCAAGGACTCGGTGTCCTATGACTCGCCGAACGAAATTGTACTCAAGATTAACTCCTTCTAGAGTTTCTATCAACATCCATGCCACAGTAATCCCGCTCAAAGCTGAGCCGACCACGACTCCCCACTTCTGCACGTCTGCACAATCTTCAACTCTTGCCTGCCGATTATTTTCCGGGGTAAATACCATGGGTATTTTGAAATGCATGGAGTGAATTATAAACTCCATGTCATTTTAGAATTTAGGGTTTTGAATTATTCTGAAATCCGCCCACTTTTTGTAACCGCCTCTATGCTTAAGAAGAGGCGAAAACCCAGCTGTTGTTGATGGCGGATGTGTAACCCATCTTGAGGCGAACTACGTGAATCTGTGTCTTCTATGTTGTTTACTTTCTGTTTAGTTTTTCGTTTTGCTCGATTTTTCGTAACAAAATGCACCTAATTGATTCAAAGATTTATAATATGACACAACATCAAATTACTTAGAAATAAAACAAGTCATGAATCACAATTTCACATGCACACGAATATGAATCACAATTTCATTTCTTTTAAGCATCTCAGTGATAATATTTTGCTTCGTGCATCTCTCTGAGCCTGGATTCGACGTTTTTCTCGTCCTACTCTAGTCTGACGCTCTATATGTCATTTATTGTTGTCAATTTCTTTTTTATAATTTATACATAATAGTAATATATATTACATACATACATACTAGCAGTAATTGCTCGGCGGGTTGCCATGGGCTTTGGTCATTTGTGCACTACAAAACAACGTGACGGTAGAGAGCATTTTTCTCATTTTACATTTTCTTAATTGCACTTTTATATTTTTTATAATTAAATTTAATTTGTATTTTTTATTTATTAAAAAAATGTCATTATCTTTCCAATTCTCTACTGAATTTTGTATTTGTCCAAACAAATTTTCTTATGTAAATGCCCAAAATGTACAACTACTATTACATTGGCGTGAACACGCGCACCCAAAAACTCCATGCACACAGGCCGAGCATCTAACTCGAAATCATAAGGGATTAAGGGTGATGTACAAACCAACGCTGTTAGTTTTGGTATACACAAACATATTAATTATATACAAATTAGTTCAAAATTTAAATAAATTAATTTTTTATCAACTCAATATCATATTAATCTACCAAATTAGTAGGCAAACACTTTAAAAAAAAGTGATTGTTAACCGCAACCCGTTATTTTGCTAGTCGCACCTCAAAATCTCCCACTTTTTTGCGTCTTTTCGAAATACACCTTGTACATGCAATATCAGGAAAAGTGTTCAACACGAAAGTTATAGATATCGACGAGATATCTACAACTTTCGTGTTGATCACTTTTCCTAAAAATGCATGTACAATACGTACATTGGAAATATGCCCAGGTTTTGCGCCTTTTCGAAATACGCCTTGTACATGCAATTTCAAGAAAAGTGTTCAACACGAAAGTTGTAGATCCAGTCAATATCTAAAACTTTCGTGTTGAATACTTTTCCTGAAATTACACGTACAATGCGTATTTCGAAAAGACACAAAAAATTAGGAGATTTTGGGGTGCGACTAGCCAATTACTAGTTGCGGTTAACAATGGCCATACAAAATAGGAGATTCTTGGCTTTCCTCAACTCATTCTCATGCAAAAGTGCAAGAATCATAAAAAAAAAAATTGAAACTACTAAACACAGTGTTCCCTCTCATAAAATCAAAATTTTCAATTGATACTGCAGTTCTTCCATCCATAAGGAGCCTTCAATAATTCAGTGTAAGAATTTGATTTCAGGCATCCATCCAATACTCTTACTCAGTATGAACATTTACATGAAGATTTTGGAGATACAAAGAAAAAAACTAATCATAATTGACAATTCACCGTAAAAATGAGCAATTAAGGAACATAAAATACAATCAAACTTGTGGAATCTCCAAGCTGGAACAAAAAACAGAGGTCTTTTCCTGAAGCAATCCACGAGTACCGCCGTCGGGAAGCAGCTTGGACTGGCCACGAGTACCGCCGCCGGGAAGTATCTTCAGCATCGCATGTCTTGTTTCCAGGAGATCTCGTCGGTTAGTTTTCGTTGGATCCGGTGGTTGAACAAAAGACATTTAGGTCTGTTAGGTTTGGTCTAACTCAACCTGAAAAACCGGTTCAACAGGTGAGGGTTGTCTTGCCATATAAACAGATCAGACCAGAGCAGATTGGCGGTGTGGGACTATTATTAACAAGGTCATAGATGGGGGGTTCGACTTCTCTACCTGCACGAGTGAAAGGTCATTGCCGCATACTCTTTCGGACGAGAACCTCGCCGGAGAATGAACAGAGCGCAGTTGTTGTTGGAATGAAGAGACGACGTCGTGGGATCAGTTAGGGCCGGGGTTTACGTCGGCCAGATGGTTGAAGTGGCAGGGCTTTCAAATGGTAGCGAGAGGCGTGTCGCTGGTGGGTGTTAGGGCAAACCAGAAGTTCTACCCGGAATAAGACAAAAAGTTATTAGATATATATGGGTATTTAATTGATTTGTACACAGTAGTTTTATTTGTTTCTGCAATGGCGGGCGGAACCAGCGGGTGCAAATCTCGCTTTCAAACTGGAGGGCGGAGACGACTGCTTGAAATGGAGCTTTTCCCCCGCTTTTCCTCTATCCGGCGGGTGCAAAGACAGCCGGCGCCCATTTGTTTACGTGCCATCCGGTGGCGTTTGCTCCAAACGGAGGGGGGTGAAACCCGTAAACCCCTAACCTAAAGACCCTCAAAAATCAAGACTCCAAATTTTTGATTTGTATATAATCAAATTTGATCTTCTTATTACAAGTTTAAATAACAATGCCCAATCATAATAGCTACAACAAACAGTGAGAACTACACTTCAAAGGAGGCGGAGAGGATCTTTAAGCTCTGTCGACCAGTCCGTCGTCGTCACAGCGTAGTTGGCAGGCACGTGCGTGGGTGAACTTCAGCAACTCCCAAACTAGCAATCATACGAGCGTCTCAGTACTCGGCCGTGGCAGCGCACAGTTCAGGGAGTTTATTAGTGGCAACCGCCATTAATGGCCGGCACGAGGAGCCGCAGCTAGCGCTGCTGCGGCACTGACTCGCCACCGATCGGCGAGTTAGAAAATGGGCCTTTTTTATTAATTACCAGGAGGCATCCGCGTGCGGTTTTGGCAAGGGAGTGGGTGCGCTATTTTAATGGCGCCGCGTTGGAACTCTCATGAATGATGTGGACGCATTCATTAAATTCCATTTCAGCTCGCCGGAGGTGGGCGCCATTATCGATGGGGACGATGAAGGTCTGCGGAGGAGGTGGGGGAAGAAGCTAGAGACCAAGTTAAGCATTGATACATACATATATGGAAATGGAAGGCTCCTCCTGCTCTTGGCGTCAAAGATGCCGCTCTGCTTTCCTCATCCAATCCGCTTCCTACAAACATCTCTTTTTTCAAAAATGGGCTGCACGCTGCAACTGTAGCAGTGCTGTGTGGACCGCATCTATTGCGCCCTGTTCCCTCTCTCAGGAGAAAATGAAGATGGAAAGAGAGATAGCTGAAGCCAAAGAGAGTGAAATTTGGGATTTTTAGCATTAAGCAAGGCCTCCAATTAAGAGATTTTTGCATATTCCACTTTAAATATTTTATTTTTGCATTTCACACTTCTCAAAACTTTAATATTGACATTTTGCACCATCTCAATTGAATATTTAGAGTGCAAAAATGACAATATTAAAGCCTATGAGTGCAAAGTATCAAAAATTAAATTTTTGGGATGCAATATGTAAAAATATCCTAATTGGAAAGTGCTTAGTGCCAAAATTCAGAAAAATTGTGTATCAGAGGACGATTTTCTTAGTCTGGGCCTCGAAGGTCAGCTGATTCACGGTCAATAGCAGCGCACGGTTCGGTCAATACCACCTCCCTGTGCGCTGCTATTGGCCGCGGATAGCCAGCTGGCATCCGGAACCAAAAAATTCCTTGTAAGAAAGAGAGAGTGATAAGGGGGGAGAAAAAGAAAGAGAGGGCTAGAGAGGACAATAATAGGAGAGGGAGAGAGATAGTGAGGGGAAGAGAGATTGAGAAATAAGGGAGACATGGTGAGAGAGTAAGAGTGAGAGAAAAGGAGGCTACTATTTTTGGTGCATCCTTTAGTTATGGCAGTGGAGAAGGGAGAGGAAGATTTGGAAAGCAGAAAGTAACACATAAGTCTGTCTCTTTCCACATCAAATGCAGTCAGTCATCTATTTTCCACACACTTCTGACTGCTAGAGAGAGAGAAAGTGGAAGAAGAGAGAAAGAGAGATTTATATATATATACCTAGTATCACATTAAGCTTATTGCTAGTGTATGTAAAATACATAGCCTAATAAAATGACAGAACTCATGCTTTCTATAGCATTATTATCTTCTTCTGAACTCACTGCTGGTCTGTACTACACTGTCCTTAGCAAAGCTGAATACTACTATAATTTATCAAATAAACAAAAAAAATGCTGTGACAATGACACCATTGAGTTACTTGAACCAAAACATATCAAATTTCATACAATCATAACATAATCATATTAAAATAGACAACAATAAAGTAGAGATCCAAACAGCAGAAAACAAAAAGCTTTTTATCAAATGGACCCACCCTCTATTTCAGACCATTTGATCCATTCTGTCTGTGGCCAGCTTCTTGGCACTGCCTATATATAAATCCACCCAGGCCCTTGAGAAAATCCAAACCAGAAAAAAAACTAGTCATTTCAGTTCTATCTTCCAAATCCATTCCAGCCATGAGTGCATGCAACAGTCAACTTGCTGACCTCCCAAGTCAGATAGGATATGTCCAATGCAGCTTCTGCAACACCATCCTATTGGTATAAATACATATATCCTATATAAGTCAATAGAAATTCTCATAGTTCACCATAAACTTGCTGAATATAAACATAAACAATATATATACATATATAAAATGGATGCAGGTGGGTGTTCCTTGTAGCGGCTTGCTGAAGGTGGTAACAGTGAAGTGTGGTCACTGCACATGCCTGCTCGCTGTTAGTTTGGTGAGAACTTCCTTTGTTCCTCTGCAGCTCCTTGCCTCTCTCGGTCATAATCAGGTGTTTATCACTATGTTAATTCATGTGAATACACATCGCAAATCTTTCTCGACAAATATGTCGCCAGTTTCTACAATTGTTTTACGATTTATGTGGAGCGGTTGGTCTTAGTGGCTCTAACTTCATGCGTTTGTTAGAAGTTAATGATTTCTCAGGAGTTTGAATGCACGATTGGTTGTTCAGTGTTCTGATGAATGATTGATTTTGGAAAAAAAACAATAGGAAAAACATGCGGGAAATGATGGAGAGGTCGACAGCAGAGTTCGTGGTTGGGATGGAGAAGAAGATGCTGATTTTCTAGTGAAAGAGGATTCTCCTCCTCCATCAACAATCATCACCACTAATAAACGTGTGTGAGCAAGTGTTTATATAAATAGAGATCAATATTTTGTAGGTCTTTCTGTTGAATAGATTAAGTGATTGATGGTTGTACTTTTTTTACAGCTCCAGAGAAGAGGCAAAGAGCACCTTCAGCTTACAACCGCTTCATCAAGTACATTATTACTAACTTTCATCCAGAAAAAGAGATTATGCTGTGTTCAAAAATTCAAAAATCATGCATATCTTATTTTAAAAAATAGAAAATACATATAAAACTTTGAATTTGCAACCTGACTTCACCTTCAGGTTTCCTGCATTGAAGCTCCTCCCGCCGCACATCAATCTCTTTCTTTGACCATTAAGCGCTTCAAAATGTAGCCGGGCTCCCTAGATGGCTTCACACAAAGGATGCAACATAATCGCAGTCCACATGAGTACCCAAAGCCAAACTCATCCATCTCTCCGTAATCGTTGGAGCCAAACAGGGCGGTTAGGGCTCCTCAACTGCTCCCATGAGAGAAAATCAAAGAGGAAGTCATGTGCAAAAACTAAATGTGGTTCAAAAACCAGTTCAACCAAATGAATCGACCCTAAGTCTAAAACAAGCCTATAATAGTTGATCCAATCCACATTGCCTTGGGATCAAAGTTTCTTCGGAACAGACTGAGCACTCAAGCAATCATCAGCCTTCAGATATTTTCAATCACCCAACTCATTCTCCCTGGCCTTTAACCGACTAGAATCAAGTTGACTCTGAACTCAAGACGAGCTCAAAATCATACTTCATCTCTTACAGATTGCACACACCAGAGCCTTCCTGGAAAAACAGATGTTGCATCCAGATCCATGAACCTAAATGGTAGTTCTCGAGCTGCGGAAGGTTGACCCACAACAAACGAATCATCTCAAACATCAAATTCTTTCGCTGCTGAAATCATTGGGGCACTCCTCGTACAATGCACCCTATCAGTCCATAAACATTTTCTTCTCTCCTTACACAAGCCGTAATTTCTTCCCGAATAATGAGCAAGAGAATATTGTCGGTCACAACAACCTAGGCTCCGTTTGGCACGGCGGTGGTGGTCGTGAACGCAATGATTATGAACCGTCGTTCATAAATGTCAGACCTCGTCTAAGGAACTTCATCCATTCTTATATTCAAATCTAGTTTTCTTTTCTTGGTGGCGGTCATAACCATTGTCAAGTCAAACATACATTCTATGACGGCAGTGTTTTTGTTCAAATTCACCAGAGACAAAAAAAACCCGCGCCAACGGAGCCCTAATAAAGGGTGTAGCTTTGAACTCAATGTACTCCAACTCATCACCCTTCATCTTCTTTTAGCTCTCTTATTAACAAGCAATCATATGGTGGTTAATTGTTCTTTAAATTATTTAAATAAGTAAAATTTAAAGTGATAACACTCCATGGTCATTAATTATACCTATATAACGCAGGGAGGAAATCCAGAGGATAAAAGCTAAAGATCCAACCATCACCCACAAAGAAGCCTTCAGCACTGCTGCAAAAAATGTGAGTTCAAAAACACTAAAGAATTTTGTTTATAAAGATAAACATATTTGATCTTAAATCATAATTACATATTTGTCAACTAATTAAGTAAACCAGAGAGTTTGAAAAATATTGCAGTACTTTTAAATATTTTGAACAAATTAATACTGGTTAATTCAGTATCTTCATGACTTCATGCAGTGGGCTCATTGTCCTAGGTACCAGCACAGGGAAAAAACCGAAGGATGCAGTACAAGGAGAGAGGGCAAGAAGGGTAGAGAGGAACAATCAATGTATCAGGTATATATTATGTGTGTTTCTGTGTGTGTCTGTGTAAAAATGAACAAACATGTATAATTAATTAACTTATAATGTAATGTTTTAACTAATCTAATACAAAAACAAAAACAAAACAAAAACAAAACAAAAAATGCAAATGAATCGAGTGAGCTAAGTATAATTTGATATATACAATATAAATTTTTATAAAATTTTCCTTCATTCATAATTAAAATATAAATACTTAGTTTTTTTTGACTTACAACTCAAAAAACTTAAAAAATTGTAGGAGTTATTTTTTTGTGATTCTTTGTGGTTGAGGATTTTCAATAAGAACCATGTGCAGTCATTAAACATTAATGATTTAGGCTCTGTTTGGCACGACCGTGAAGGATGTGAACGTGGTAGTTATGAACCATCGTTCGTGAACGGGCCGTGGAGGATCTTCATTCACTTTTATGTTCAAAACTAGTTTTCTTTTCTTGGTAGCAGACATAACCATTATCATGACAAACATACGGTCGTGTTTTTATCCAAACTCACCGTAGCAAAAATGCCGGCCAAACAGAGCCTTAATACATAACAAAAAACATCGATGAATAAGATTATCAAATATTAGACACAAAAATCAAGGAAATGGTTGATATTATGTTAAGATGCACACAATTATTAAAATTTCTTGATGTATAATGATTCTGAAATTATATTTCTCTTATGTTCCTCTCACTATGGTCAAACTTTAATCACTCCAACATTGTGTGATGTGTGCAGGGATTTCAAATACTTATGGACACAGACGCCCTAGCTAGCTAGATTGTGAGCTTCAGAAGATGAGATTATGTTTTAAGGGTCTTTTGTAAAATATTTATGTGCCAGAACTCTTAGTGACAAGTCTATATAATTCCTACCTTGGTAATGCTGAGAATTTAATCCCACATCAGGAGAACTCATATAGCATTATGAACTTAATATAGATCTAGAGCCCCTCCGACTACAACCAATTAGGCCCGATGTCAACAAGTCAATTTCAAGTGAGCTACAATCGACCTGAAATCAAAATTTTTGTGCAAATGGATCGTAGCTGTCTCGAATCCAAATAAATATAAATATTTCAAGAGCTCTATAATTTTTAACCTTGTTTTCATGTTTTTTAAAATTATATATATTAAAGATCAAGATAAATGATATAAGCATTGCACGGGAGCTATGATTTCGAGTCAATTATAATCAGATTTCGAGCGAGACAAGCCTGCCTCAAAATTGAATTCAAATTATTTTGATTCAACTCATATCGAAACAAATCATTTAATTCAATTTTGAATTGAGCTAAATGTCGAGTGACTTTTGGGTTCGATTTTTATGTTTTTATGACCAAATTGATTTTGGGTTCCAACATGAAATCAGCGTAGGCAAGGGCCCAAAGGTCCTATCTTATGCCACCCGATTAAAAAAAGTGCTCTATGTATTAGAGGTCAAAGACCCTAAGTGTGAAGGGCATGCTGAGAATTTAATCCCAACTAGGGACACTCAAGTAGCATGTGCACCAAATATAGATCCTAGTCCTTTCCACCTACAACTAATTGGTTTTGGGCTGGATGCATAGGTTCTAGCAGCTAATGCATGGGACAATTTATTTCAATGAATTAAACCTTTAACTTTCTCATCATTTGCCACAAAAAGTATCAAGCAATCCAGAATAATTCTTTTTGGATGATCAAAGATAATAACGAGATAATCAATCAAATCATCAGTAACTTAAGTTCAGCCTCTAGAAAAATCATCAATATGCTACAATTCTCCGGCCTACTTGATGTAATTCATTAAATCCACTATTTGATAAAATAAAAAATGTAGATACACAGTACCTTGAACTCAGGCTTCATATAAACAAGAAATAGAACTCCAGAACCTTCTAAAAATTTAACTTCCTTAAAAGATGGCGATTTCTATTATTCACGTAGAACAGGCAAAAATAATATCATTAAACGAGCAGCCTTGTGCACAAAGCATCCGTGCGCAGCAAGGGTCTCACCACAAGGGTGAAATGTAGGCAAACCTTACCCTGCATTTTTGCAAGAGGATGCTTCCAGGACTCTAATCCATGACCTCAAGATCACACAATAACATCTCAACCGGTGCCCAAGGCTCACCTTCTTGAAAGAAATTATAGGACCAAAGACAAACCATCACAAAACTTATGGTGGACTAAAATCCATTTTGAAAGATTTTTTTTAAATAAATTTTGGGCTTAAACACATCACAAACCTGCAAGTGGTTTGCCTTGTACATACAGAAATTACAGATCTATCATGAAACTGAAGACATAAATAGCAAAAACTACTATTGCTTACATGACAAACTTATATTTTGAAAAAGTCTGAATATCAATTATATACACATGCACAACTGTTGAAATTTTATTGTCAAGGAGTTCTACTATGTTATGAGACGCACACACAAAGATACATTATGGTACAGAAAAAAACTAAATCTTACACACTTGCACTTACAAGCTTGATATGCAAGACTGCAACAATGAGCTCCCACTCTTAGCATCTCAAATGTTAATTGACTGAAAGATATGATTTTTTTAATCAGTACACAAGTATAGTTTCCCCAAAATGAGGAAGGGTTAAGGAGAAGTATTAAGGGAAAAATCACAGCATACAGAGTACTACTAGGTGGCGACACTAAAATAACATAAAATGCCGAAATTATGCTTCAGCCGCATGTAAACAAAGTAAAGCTGCAGTGGCATAGGACAAATGTCCACCGTGCCCTTGTTTAATAGTAGAGAATGGGATTGTTAGCATGTATTAGTTGATATTTTGTTATTACCCGTATTTCTCTTTTGTTATGTATTTCTCCTCATTACCCCTCACTCATATATATAACAATGAGACTCTTTTAAATATTATGCAATTAATTCAACCTTTCAACATGGTATCAAAGCCTCCTTAGGGAGAACCCTCGTCCCTCCCCCACAGTGTTCGTCACCACTGTTCCGCAATCCACCACCGCAAGCGTCGTCAAATTAACTCCGCCTCTCGCGTCCCACGTGTGTTTCGTTTTGTCGACTCCCACATCCGTCTCGTTCGAATCCCTCTCGCTTGTCGACTCCCACAAACATCTCGTTCTCGCGTGCATCCACACGTGTCCCGCGTGCATCCACACGTGTCCCGCGTGCCTTCCATCGATGATGTTAGACGATCCTTTTACAGACGCCTTCTCTCTCCCTTGAGCAAACCCGCTTAAGCAGTCGCAATTTCGGCTCCATTGTATCCTCCGTTGTCATCCTCGTCTCTAGTCATCCTCCAACGAAACTATCGTTGTCACGAAAGTAAGCTTATAACATCTTGTCATGCAACCCGCGTCACATCGTTTATTTTATTATTGCGCCTGTTATTTTTGTAGCGCATGTCTTGGTGTGTTTGGCTTATTTTTGTTGTGTGAGTTGTATTGCGCGTATTATAAGCGCTTGGGTATTGTATTTTGTATCGCGCATGATGTTCACGTCTTTTTGTCTGGCTCGTTGGTGTGGCAGGCCAACGAGACCCTAAATACATAGGTCCGGTAATTTAGGGATAGATTAGTTTAGGGCAAGCTTGAATTAATTAACTATTTTATTTAAATGTCCCCTATCCCTAATAGTTGGACCCACCGTAAAATTCCCCATTTATATTTCTCAAATCTGCCCCCCCCCCCCTTATTGTACTCCTACAATGGCTGCCAATGGACAAAATACCCCAATGATACGCTATAAAAGAACCTCCCTCACTCCCATTGAACCGGCTGGGAAATGAATTAACTGAACCGATTTTTGGTTTCGGTTGATTTTCCCCAGCGCCAACTCTAATTCCACGCTTCTTCTCCCCGACCGAAGTAATTCCCCACTGTTTCCACCCGACGGAAGCCCGCCGCCGCCGTCCCCGTGCTCCTCCCGCCACGCCGTCACCGCCAGAGATTCCCTTGGGACCCAGCGACCTCTCCAGCTTCTTCCACCGCAAGTGTCGGCGGTACTTCCGACGGGATCCAACCCTTCCTCGCCATCCAGCTCCGCCGCCATCTGGGAAGAGTTTCTCTTCCTCCGGCACAGTCGCAGAACCTGTCTAGGGTTCCGACGACCTCACCAGCTCCCTCCTCCGTCGGATTCAGAGATTCCCCTGCGATTCATCGCTTCCGGCCGGCGCCTTCCCGGTCCCAGTGCTTCCTATTGCATGGCCGAGCCCAGTTCAGCTCCCAGTGATCCGTTTCAGCCAGCCTTCAACTTTCCCAAGTCCCAGACAGTCCCTTCTTTGGGGATCTCGTGCTCAACGGTTAATCCTTCACATGAGGTATACCTCTTGACCTCCACTCTCCGCAAACGTTAGTTGTTTTATGCTCAAATTTCAAATGAATAGTAATTGTTGAAGCTTGCCCTAACTATTTAGATCTCCTGATTACCGTTATTTTTGTTACATATGCATGCCACCAATTAAATCTTGTGCCCATGGAATGAAGATTCATGATGTTAGTACGCGTGTGCGGTGACCTTACGATAGTTTGCGACGCTTAGGTCGTTTTATCCGTTCAAAATTACCAGTGAAGTCCTCTCGCGCCACAATTATTTTAAACGATCACAATTTTATATTTCAAACTATAGCCCTAGGTTTCGGTTCACATCATCTTGGTATCAGAGCTACTCACTCCCTTCCGACGTCAAGTCCCCTCTGTCCCCGTCCTACATTTCACCTCCCGATTCTCTAACAGTCGCGCTGCTCCTCACTCTCTCACCTAGCAGCCGACGGGGCTCTGTCGTCACCCTTCAATGGCCCATAGAAAACTTCAAGTGGTCGGTACATCGTCATCTTCAACACACTCGCACATCGCCTTCTGACTAGCCTCTTACAAAAGCAACTGGCGACTCTCCCTTCATCAGTTTCCCTGATGACTCCTTCCAGAAAGCAACAACCCTAGCCCTAGCCAACTCGTCGGCATTCCATCCATCTCGTCGACCTTCTTCTGTCATTCATGTAAAACCCTAGCCTTGACGATTTCCTCTACACTTCCATCTGCAACCCATCCAACTTGCATTTTTTTGCGCCATTCAACGACTGTTTTTGCATCGTCTTATGATTCACTATCGCTTTTTGAAGTCCCGCGCCTTCCGCTCTCTTCTTCTGAGACACACTTCTTCTGTCTCAAGCCACAACTTCTGATTTTTCTGGAGCCCTCCTTCCGATCCCACCAACACTGCATCGCAAACCCCTCGCGCAGAACGTCTGCCCGCGCTTCTAATTCCATTGAGCCCATACAACACATTTTTATTTTATTACAACCTCTAACTTGGTATCTATTTCATTACTCTTCTTTGTTACTATACGCCAATCTTCAAGAAA
Source organism: Platanthera guangdongensis (assembly GCA_039583875.1). NCBI lineage: Eukaryota > Viridiplantae > Streptophyta > Magnoliopsida > Asparagales > Orchidaceae > Platanthera > Platanthera guangdongensis. The sequence continues at coordinate 188,788,556 of CM077156.1, read as the reverse complement.
CAATTTACATGGAGCAACAATAATGTTATGTTGCTCAAAGGGAGTCTCGGGTGTGTTAGCATGCAAAATAAATGAAATTATTTATGGCCTCAAATAGAATCCTCATGCATGGTTGATAAGTTCAGTCAGGTCATCCACATGATTGATTTTTGTCATAGTCACATAGATCACTCTGTCTTTATAAAAGTAACTAACACCGGCATTGTGGTTTTAGTCTATGTTAACAATATTCTTCTCACAGCAGTGAACATCTAGCATGGAAGCTACCAAAATGTAGTTACGCAAATACTTCGTGGCAAAAGATCTTGGAAAACCTCGCTATTTTATTGGGATTGAAATTACAAGGAACACCAGGGTGATGCTCCGTGCGTTATGAGAGTGGTATCTAAACAAATACAACCTTTGCGTAGTGGCAAAGACATAATTCTACCAAAGTCAAAGATAATGCATGGATACGAGGTGACCGAACGAAGTGGCGCAAATCGTAATTAAAGCATAAAACTTAAGTGCATGATACATGATTTTTGTAGAAAATTGGTGGAAACCTTGCATATACTTTGTGAATAATGAAATACAAGTATGAGTACAAATATATAGGAGAGGAGAGAGAGAAAGAATCATATATAATGGATGTGGGACTAAACAAATGGGCCAATAAACGGGCCTCACAATTGGACTTTTACATGTGTTTCTCTAATATTCTCTAACCCCCCCCCCCCCCCCCCCACACACACACACACAAGTTGGAGTGTACAAGTCGTAGGCACCAAGCTTGGACAAGAATTGATAGTACATTTATCGTGTTAATGCCTTGTTCAAATTTTGCTAATTTTTTTTTAAAAAAATTTATATTGGTTTGCAAGTAACAATTTGATTTGCACATATAAATTTTTGATTTGCCCGTAAAATTGGTTTACACACATCCAAAATTGGTTTGCCCATGACAATCACAAAAAACTATTGGATGGTTCACATCATTGATATATGTGTGCGTGTGTGTTCAATCTTAAAATCATAACCTCACACTTACTACTTACTACAACAAAAGAAGATGGAGCTCGTAAGGCAATGCAAGCTCTTTATCATCCTCATTGAAAGCAGTTGCAAGTGAGTTCGACCTCACAGTGATTGAGTTTCATGAAAGGCCATCTCCTACTACTTTCACTCTCTTGACTCTTGATACGATCTCGGAGAGGAACCCGGCGAGGGGGAGGGCCGACGGAGGTGAGGGAGAAGAGTGAGGATTAGGGTTGAGAGTAAAACTTTAGGGAGCAATCATAATTTTCATTCATCCAAGAATAATCAAAACGAGTACAAGGCAACCCCTTATAGGTGCGGGGTGCAGATAACGGAAAAATAGTGTGAATAATAGTAAAACATACACATAATGAAAATAACATAATAAATGCAAATAAAATGATCACGCCGGCGATGCGTCTTCGGTCTCTCCTCCTCCAGACGAACTCGTCAACGACTCCCTCCTCGTGCGGACCCGCCACGGCGTCTCGTCGGCGTGTGCGTGTCGCATCGGCATGCGCAAACGTAACAATGTCGTCGAATGTAAAATATGTCTTGCCCCCAAGGTAGTAGTCAGAGTGGTGGCAGAAGTGATCCCGGGATAGCCCCGAGGCTTCGGACTCCAGACGGTAAAACCCAGCAACAAGGACCACCTGCGAGCCAGAGTCCCTCTGAAGGTGGTAGCGGCCACCAAGTAGCTTGGCTGGGTAGTTTGACGCCAACTGTCGTCTTTCTTCCGGACCAGAGAAAGTTGGGCTGGTGGCAATCCTGTTGGAGGCTGGATGACATCGGCGATCGCAGTAGAAAGCTCTTGGTGATCCGTCGGGAGAGGAAAAAACACAACAGATGGGCCCGAGAGGGCCCACATCCCCGCAGAGCGGTCAACGACCGTGGTCCGCTGGATCGTGCAGAGGGAGATCGGAGAGCATAGCAGGGCAGAGTCATCGTCGAGGCGACATGTCTGGACCTCGTGTAGGAACTGCATGCACATAGTCTCCCAATTGACGCATACATCGCCGAGCGTGAGGAGTCAAGCCACTCCCAGAATGACATCGAGACCGCCTAAGCCGAATGTGTAGAAGTCTGCGGTCACGGAATAGGACCCCACAAAGAGAGAGACGGTATTGCAATGGCCCTGAGTCGGTCAGTGGCGCCCATCGCCTAAACGAACCACAACATCCGGGGAGGGAACCGAGGGAAGACAGAATTGTTGCACCAGGTTCGCAGAGATGAGGTTGTGGCTTGCGCCTCTGTCCACCATGATGATGATCGGGTGCTACCGCAGTGAGCCCGGGAGCTGCATGGTCTGCTGGTCAGAGATCCCGCCCATCAAGGCGCAAGATAGCTCTAACCGGTGGAACGTAGCTGCAGTGGAGTCGAGAGGTTTATACCCCATTGAGAGCTCCAGGGGCTCAAAGTCAGTCAGGGTAACCTCAAGATCGACGTTTTTGATAATGACATAGAACTCCTTCACGGAGCACTCATGGTTGGGGGAGTACGGTTGGTGGCACCGAAAACATAGACTCTTGCTGCGAAGTTCATTGTAATCATTGTTTGAGAGACGTCGAGGGGCCGGTGGGTGGCCAAGTATGTTTCTCCAAGGCGGCGGCCGCGGTGTAGGAGTCGTGGCTGGCGGTCGCCAAGGTTGTCCGGGCTAGTGGTGGTTAGTTGTAGAAGCAGGTGGTCGGGGGGAGAGGTCGGCTTCCACAAGACGCACCAAGTCCATGGCGTCAAAGACTGTGTGAGGGTGATGCATGCAGAGACAAGAGCGGATATGTGGCAGTAGACCCTGCATGAAGAAACCCAGGTAATGATCGGAAGGTAGCCCGGGAACGTGGGAGACCATGGCGACGCACTTATCAACATAATCGTCCAGGTCGACTGTCTAACAAACGCCGCAAATACGCTAGACAGAGGAGGAGCCGGAGTAGCGGGTGTCATACCGCCAGATCATCTCTTGCTTGAGCTCGGGCCAGGAGAGGCACAGGTTGGTTTGGCGGAGCCACCGAGCCCAGTGGAGTGTCGAGCCGTATAGTCCAAGCACCGTCGTAGACAACTTGTCGTGCTCCGATGTGTAGTTGAGGTCGAAATATTGCCCCGCCTTAACAATCCAACTCATTGGCTCAACGTCAGCGAAGGAGGGAATGTCGAGGGAGAGGGCGGACCGGCCCAGAATGGGCGAAGGAGTGGTTCCTGAAGGGATGGACTGCGGTCCAACGCCTAGGAGGGAGCCGCCATCCGCGGTTGGGCCGGAGCCGGACGCGGCGGAGAGGACGGCGATGGACAACTGGAGGGAGTCAATCTTGGAGTGGAGGGTAAGGAGTGAGGCGTGCATGGATGCGACAAGTTGCTCTTGAGCCTCCAAGCGGCGGCTTAGGGATTCAGCGGTCGCATCAGAAGGATCTCCAGCCGAGCGAATGTTGGGAGCCATGGAATGAAATTGGCGGAACGGAAGGAAGCGATTGGAAGGCAGATTTATACGGAAGCGCTGGTTGCTGGAATCGGCATATGGCACTGCAGATCAGGCGGATTTAGGGCTCAAAACCGTTCTTCGGCGAAAATGGGGGGGGGGGGTGTCGGTGTGTCTGCGTCAGATCGGGGCGCAGGGATGAAGCGACGAATCTGAGAGGGTGTTGCGGAAGCGTATCGCGGGGCGGATCGGGACAAATGCAGGGATCGGGGCGCAAGGATGAACTGCGGATCGCGGTTGAGCGAGCGGCGGATCAGAAATCTGCACAGGAAATTGAGCAATCGGAAAAACTAGGAGCGGAACAACGAATAATCTGGTTCGGTGCGGGCGGACGGGACGCGATAGCGAAAGCAGTGACCGACGGCTGTATGGCGAGCGATGAGGCAGGTCAGACCAAATTGATACGATCTTAGAGAGGAACCCGGTGAGGGGGTCGGCCGACGGAGGTGAGGGAGAAGAGAGGACATTAGAATTGAGAGAAAAACTTTAGGGAGCAGCCCTAATTTTCATTCATACAAGAATAATCAAAACGAGTACAACGCAACCCCTTATACGTGCGAGGTGCGGATAACGAAAAAATAGTGTGAATAATAATAAAACATACACATAATGAAAATAACATAATAAATGCAAATAAAATGATCACGTCGGCGATGCGTCTTCGGTCTCTTCTCCTCCAGACGGACCTGTCATCGTCTCCCTCCGCGTGCGGACCCGCCTCAGCGTATCGTCGGTATGTGTGTGTCCTGTCGGCATGCACAACTGTAACTCCCCTCGTACATAACACCCTTTTAAAAGAAAAGGATTTGGCAATAGAATGAGTATGACCTCACTATTTAGAACTCCTCCCAAAGCAACACATTCACGCACAGGAGCTCAACCAAGCTTCTTCTTCCAACATTACTACATAAGTCTTCACGAGAACTAACGTCACCACGTGCGGGCACAACAAGAGGCAGCAGTGAATAAGGCGCGGATTTGCAGGAAGCAGAATAGCGCAGAGGCATTTCTCCATGAAGCTAGCAGGTTGCAAGCCCGCAAGTCATCAAGATGTCGGTGGGAGCCAATGGGCACAAACAATTACTAAGCAGCGGCGATGGGATGAGCAATGGTGACAAAGGAGATTGGTTGTAAGGGTACAACCGTGGGCAATCTTTTTCAAAACATGGTCAAATGCTATGGGTTAGAAGGGGAGCCTTGGCGCACTGGTTAAGGAAGAAGAAGAGGAGGAGGAGGAAGAAGAAGAGGAGGAGAAGAGGAAGAAAAAGAAGAAGAGGAGTTAGAAGAAAAGGAGATGGAAGAAGAACATGAAGAGGTGGAGCTTACGAGTAGGACTGATGATTGGGAGAGTAGGAGGAAATTTGGACTCTGGAGCGGCGGCGTGGCGCGGCGGCGTGGCGCGGCGGCGTGGCGCGGCGGCGTGGAGCGGCGGCGTGGAGCGGCGGCGTGGAGCGGCGGCGTGGAGCGGCGGCGTGGAGCGGCGGCGTAAGCAACAAAGGGAGCGGCGGTAGAAGCGGCAAAGGGAGTGGCAACAGAAGCGGCAAAGGGAGCGGCGACAGCGAGGAGCAGGCGTGATCGGGAGAGAAATTGGGAGGGATCTAATGCAATGAACCGCAAAACCCTAAAACAACAATATTATGCGTGTCCAGGCATGTGGTACGCGTACTGATACATGAAACGTACTCGGTAGGGTACGGCCTTAAATTTGACATATTCATGCTTCGTAGAGTGTAACCATTGTGGTGCTATCGGGATTGCAATGGTGCGGAATTGATTGGAGGTTGCGGCGTCCACCGTCAGTGATCACGCAGAAGAGGTGTGGGACTGCAGTGGTGCTATCAAACCAATGGTTGGTACAAAGGCCGAGGAAGCAGTGATATGGGTTGCTGTAACAACAAGGCTGAGGGAGCAAAGTGCATGATTTGGTAGTAAACGAGTGTGGGACAACAACCGGCTTGGCTCGAGGGAGGAGTGATTCACATATGTGAATAAAAGCACAAGTCATCTTCCCCTTGAACACAAGAAACCCTTGATGGGGTATGGACTGATTAGAGTGTCATACACATCAACTGTAGACCACAAAGATGTTTGAGAAACCAATTGGAGTGAATCATTAGTCATCTTCGTCCATACCTTGTATATTTTCCATTTGTGTTTTTGTTCCTTATTCAAGATATTAATGAATGTTTCTTGCACTTGCCAAAATTGTTCATTCAACTACTTAAAAGTTTATAACATGAAAGCACAGGACAACGTTATAATAAAAAAAACTGGACGCCTAGATAACATGACTAAATTAGGTAGAGTAGATTATTAGTATAAAAAAATACCTGAATGAGGACTTCTCCGCAATTTTGCATTCACCACTGCCTTTCGATACGATCTTCTTGACTGACTCAAAAGGTTCAATATTGCATGTATATTGGATCTGGCATAATTATAGGTCCTCTGACTGGTCAACAAAAATGCATGTTAATGGAATTCCTTTTTTTTCTTGAGATTACTGAGGCTGTCTTTGAACGGGAAAAGGAGTAGATTCCATTTGTTCTCATTTTCTTCAAAATGCATGTCCTCTACATCTGCATGTTGAAAAAGAATGTCTCAAATTTTTCCAGTGCCTCTCGGTACCAAAGAGGTGTCAAAATGAATGGAAGAACCTGATAAAGCACATCTAAAGATAAGTGTTCTTTGCATACCCAGTAAAAATCCCGACAACTCAGATTTTCAAATTTATCAACAATACATTTACAGATATCTTACCACCAGCAATCTACTTGTGCAAGGTTTTAGGCCTATTTCCATGACTTTTCACTGTCCTTGACCTTGCTTCTTCCATCAACTTGTAAACATTTTTTGGAATTAGACCCTTCCCAATGGCCTGATCCCAAAACAGCTCTAGCATGTCACCTCCATCAGCATAAGAAGCACAAATACAGTTATAAATCTTTGCAGTTATCATTAGATTGTTACTGAGCATATTATTCAAAATTTCAGTTGCTGCAATTGGCTTTCCTTCACTGAAGTAAGCATAAGACATAACTGTGTATACAAGACTATCACTGGGTATGCCGTTTACTAGCATTTCAGCGAATATCTTTTGAGCGAAATCTACCAAACCTCTTTTACAAAGTCTTCGTATTAATGATCTGTATACAGACTTATCCACACAAAGACCTTTTTTCATGATATCACCAGGTATGCTGAGTACCTTCTCTTCATTATTCTGATTGCAGTAGCCATCCACAAGCCATGAGAATGTACTATAATTGGGTGAGATTCCTGCATTCAGAATACAAAAAAATAAAAGTATGATGCTGCCCAAAAGAGAAGTAATTCATAATCAAGAAAGATATACATAAAAGGGCAGCCCAGGGCACAAAGCATCCCTGCACAGAGAGGGTTCATGAAAGGGTCTCACCACAAGGGTGAAATGTAGGCAAACCTTACCCTGAATTTCCGCAAGAGGTTGCTTTCAGTACTCGAACACGTGACCTCAAGATCACACGACAACACCTTAATCGGTGCGCCAAGGCTCCCCTTCTAAAAGATATACATAAAAGATAGAAAAAAATAAAGCCTTCTTTTACTACAATGTGATGGAGATCAGCATTGGACTATGAGTCACCAGTCGGCGGGGCCCACTTTCATATATTTGCGTAGGAGGCGATGATCGGATTGGCGATCCGAGACCGTGAGCGCGTCCGGCTTGTCATTTTATTATGTAGTGTGTATTGGTTTTAAAAGTATGTGTATTCTAAGTGAGTAACTTAGGATTCTGCCTATTGAATATTTCATTTTCATTTAATGCATGAACTTATTTAGTGCATGGACTTCTTAAAGTTCCCTTTTCATCAAGATGATGCCGTTTTATTTCTGCAAAACTCATTCAAAATAAATAATCATGCACTGCAAATTTGCAAGTAATTAAATTTAACTGATAGGCGGCTTATTTGTTAATCATTTACCATATGTTGATTGGCACAATGACACGAATTGATGCATACCAATTTTGTCGAACATGATTGTAAATGTTATATTAGAATTATGTTTGCTTTGATCTTTTGTACAATTTATTGCTGTCTATAATTTTCAACACACAATTGATTCAATATGTTATATAATTAGGTCCATTTTGGTCTTTTAAACAATGTACATTATTGCCAAAGCAATATGAATAAGAGCTAAGAAACAAGACACTGGACACCAATTATGATACAAAACAAAACAACAAATCATAGAATGGCACCATCGAACTAGGACCCCTTAGTGAGATATTTTGATCAATGACAATAAATTGATGCCAAATCTTCACAAAAGTTTGAAAAGATTTATTTGATTGTTTCAAGAACCTTGGTGTTGATAAATCATTCAGGATGTTAGTCTGAAAAGAAAAAACATGTTGAAAGGTAAGTAACAAATGTAGTCACGACATAGGAAGTGGCAAACAGAGAAATCTTCCTTGTGATTTATGACTTGTGCTAAGCACGAATGATGAGAAATCTTCCTTATGATCTTAATGTTATATCTTAGCGTTTATTTTGCAATGTGAATTGCCACGTGACATTTATTTTTGGCATGGACTAAAAAAACTGATGCGGAGCAGAGACGAGGACACGTTTTGGGCCCGTTCAGGGCTGTTGGCAACTTTCCATATATGGCGTGCCCGGATCGACGATCGGGCTCCGCGATTGCGTCCGGAGCGTCGGCGCGAGTCAAAACGCTATATTACTTTATATTTTTGAGTTTATTTTGATGTATTTTAAGGGCTAACCCACCGGCCAATCATAGCCGTTGATGGGGATGCCCTAGTTTGTGTTTTCTTATAAATATGATGCTAGGGGGCTGATTTGGGGGCATTGCAGAATTTGGAGAATTCATTTTCGGATTCCTGCGATCCTTCCCCGGTGCCGACGCCGTGGAGCCCTAGGTGACGACTCCTAGGTGGTTTTCTTCATCCCCAAGGTAATACCCATCCATAGTCTTCTCCCTCCCCCCTCGAAACCCTCATCCGCATCCCCTACAACCCCCAAATCCCAATCCCCACCGCCAATTACTGTTCATGATCACTGTTCACGGGCACTGTTCACGGGCACTGTTCACCGAAACTGTTCACGAGCACTGTTCACTGGCACTGTTCATACGTCAATACTGTTCACCCGCACTGTTCATCCGCCGGCACTGTTCATCCGCCGGCCCTATACCAATCCCGCAGCCTCCTTCCCTCCGTGGATCCACTTCCCACCGCCCCGAAAACCCTAGATCTATTTTGATCTAGTGCTACCACCCTCCGATCCGTTTTTCCACCGCACAAACCTTCCATTTTTGCCCGGATCCGCTCCTAAATATCGGATCCACTCACCCCCGGCCCGGATCTACTCATTCGTGTCCGAATCCGCCGTTTTACCTTCCGTTACCACCACTTTCCACTGAGGGCAGCCACCGTCACCGTCGTCTCGCCACCGGTTCCACCTCCGATCGCCCGTTTTGCATCCGGTCCCTCAAATTCTCCACCACCTCGGATCAGCCCACTGCATCGTATCTCGTGGTATTGTGTTTTGTATTTGACATTTGCACTTGGTTGTTTATCTATATTTGTGCTATGATCCTAGTTTGGTAGTTGTTGTACTTTTGCGCTAATATTTGTTTATGGAATTAATCGCCGCCGCTTGCTTGGGCCCTCCGCGCGGAGGAAGCCGTTGTCAAATCGCTAAAATTATTTAATTGCTTCTTTATTTTGATTAGCTGCGTGGTGTTGTTAATTCTCATTGCTTAAATTAATTGTCGTTGTTATCCGACTGTTTCATTGCATGTAGCATTGCATTCGCATATCCCCTCACACGTGCACGTAGAGTCCTAGCTTCCGAGCACCACTAGCCTACCCCTACATCATTTGGTATCAGAGCCAGGTTAGGCTATTTGCATGCTTTGTAGTGGTAGGTCATATAGAGTCTTTAGCTTCATCCATGACTAATTATCGTTGTCGTTCCTCTCCTCTCTTGAGACATTCTGAGTCTGCCTATACCCAATCTCATAGAGCGACTTCAGAGAAATCCTCACGTTATCATGATGATTATTATCGTCTGCGGCACACCACTTCTCGAGATCGTGTCGACCCACCGACACAACCTCACCACGCCAAAGACGATCAGTATGATGATTGTCGTCGTTCATATCCTTACACGCGAGCGGATCGTGTTGATCCTTCGACTCGACCCGATTACCTTAGGTATGACTATTATGAGAATCGTCACTTTGAGAGAAATCTTGAGAGTCAGTTTCGTATGGTTTCCCCTTCCTTTGACGGCTCATCGAGTCCCGAGTCTTTCAGTTATTGGCTTGTGGACATTGAGTATTATCTTGATTATTTTGAGTTATTCGGTGAGCGTCGCGTTAAGTTTGCGAAACTTAAACTTTTAGATCAGGCGAGAGCATATTGGGCTAGCGTTGAGAGGACCCGCGAGCGAAACCGTCTTTGTCGCATCACTAGTTGGGTGGACATGAAGCGTACATTGTGTCAGAGGTACCTGCCTTCATCATATCGGAGTCGCTTGCTCGACCAATTATTTTTCCTTCAGCAAGAATCCATGTCTGTCGCTAATTACAGGGATTGCTTTGATGAGTTAGTTGTGAGGAGCGATATCCGAGAGGATTCAGCCATGACCACTTGCAGATTTCGGTCTGGGCTTCGATCTGACATCCGCACTAAGGTGGGTTATCATAGCTCGAAGTCCCTGGAGCAGACGTATCAGCTTGCCCTTCACTACGAACAGTCTTTGAGATCCGCCATAGCTGGTCGGTTGGACCCTCACCTTGGCCTCCGCAGTACGAGTCCTCATATTGAGGTCACCATGACGTCTACCACTGTCCTGTTACCCACGACGGAAGTGGTACCTGATACGGATTGCTCTCACCCCAGCGAGATGCTTATCCCAGTGAGTGACCTATCTCTTGTCTCTGACCCGTCTCCCGCGACCCCGAGTGAGAGTGAGCCTGAGCGACCTATTGAGTCTGCAGTATTGTGTGACTTGTGTCTCTCACCCACATCTCTTCTTTTGTCATGTACCGGGTTAGTTAACACCCTCACCGTAGACCCAATTCTTGACACTACACCCACAGACCCATTCTTGAGTGTAGGTCTATGTTGCTCTCCCGTTGTCATTGCCCCGAGTCACATCACGACCGAGATCCCAGAGCTTGATGTTGATCTCACAGTGACTATGCCACTCATTCAAGGGAACACGACCCCTTACGATGGTACTCACATGGAGGACCTTGACCTTAGTGACGAGCCCCCTGTTGAGCCTCCTGATGATCCGCCACATCTTGGTAAGGTTGAGACTCAGGTGAGCCACTCAGGTATGATGCCTCTTTCATTATCATTTCTGACCTTGCCAATGAAAAGGGACCTTGAGTGGAGCATGACATATGTAGGGCCTACCTTGAGTCCACTTGAGTATACTCATATTGGGAGGACCTATCTTATGATGTCTCACACTCTGGATGAGTTTTGGGACACGCCACCCGCTGAGCCACCCGATGAGTTCTTTCTTGTCTGGGACGCTCACCATATTTTAGAGTCACGACTTCTAGTCAGTGCACACGATTTTCACTCAGGTGGTCGTCTCCTTCATGATGACTTTTCTTACACACCTCCTGGGGACCCCCCTGATACGCTACGTTTCCCGAGACACATTTGGCTCTTTACGAGCACGTATTTGAGTATAGTTGTCTCTCACGGTCATCTGAGCGCTCGTCACACACAGGATGAGTTTGTCTATACTCCACCGAAAGAACCTCCTGATAGGCCACCACATTTGAGAGACATCTCAGGAATTATTGGATTTTCCTATAAGGAGTGTACTGTGTCTGTCATGTTGTCTTTGCATCATTTGCATTACCTACATGAGTCTGCTGAGTCATTTGCACAACATTTGCATGATTTGCATGAGTCGGTCCGCCGACGAATATTAACAAGCAATGATAATTATAAAGTCCATGCAGATAAGCGAAAGCGAGAGCAGATATTTAACGTAGGCGAGAAGGTAATGGTGCGAGTCCGCCCCGAGAGGCTCCCTTCGGGGCCTGCCAAGAAGTTAAGTGCGAGGCGAATAGGTCCATATTCCATTATTAGTCGTATTGGGACCAACGCCTACCGGCTTGACATCCCGGCCAGTATGGGAATTCACCACGTGTTTAATGTTGAGGACCTGACTTCATACTATGAGCCTCATGAGTATGTGGACCCGAGCAGTGGAGATGCCCAGCCACCCCCACCCCCACGGTCGTTACCATATCATCCTCATACGTCCTCACCCATTGTTGGCCTCCACCCACCCGGGGACTCGTCTTCTTTGGTTTCACCGCAGGCACCACTGATCGCACCGGGATCCGCCACTCGTGAGTTGACCGTTGAGAGCTTCATGGAGACCAGACTCCACCAGTGCATTCCCACTACAGACGTTGGTGACTCTTGGGTACTTGCAGCAGAGTTTGATCGATTCGCCCATGGACTTCGACTTCAGCACGTCCGTCTCCATTCACCGGAGATGACATCTTTTCGGTCAGGGGGAGTTGATTGGCGAGGACACTTTCCAGCGACGACACTTGGGCGACCTCAGGTGGACTTCTTCGAATTTTACCCGGCATGCAGCGAGAGAATTTTGATCCCTATTCATCGGGAGATGAATTCTTTCAAGCCGGGGAGATTGATGCGGAGCAGAGACGAGGACACGTTTTGGGCCCGTTCAGGGCTGTTGGCAACTTTCCATATATGGCGTGCCCGGATCGACGATCGGGCTCCGCGATTGCGTCCGGAGCGTCGGCGCGAGTCAAAACGCTATATTACTTTATATTTTTGAGTTTATTTTGATGTATTTTAAGGGCTAACCCACCGGCCAATCATAGCCGTTGATGGGGATGCCCTAGTTTGTGTTTTCTTATAAATATGATGCTAGGGGGCTGATTTGGGGGCATTGCAGAATTTGGAGAATTCATTTTCGGATTCCTGCGATCCTTCCCCGGTGCCGACGCCGTGGAGCCCTAGGTGACGACTCCTAGGTGGTTTTCTTCATCCCCAAGGTAATACCCATCCATAGTCTTCTCCCTCCCCCTCGAAACCCTCATCCGCATCCCCTACAACCCCCAAATCCCAATCCCCACCGCCAATTACTGTTCATGATCACTGTTCACGGGCACTGTTCACGGGCACTGTTCACCGAAACTGTTCACGAGCACTGTTCACTGGCACTGTTCATACGTCAATACTGTTCACCCGCACTGTTCATCCGCCGGCACTGTTCATCCGCCGGCCCTATACCAATCCCGCAGCCTCCTTCCCTCCGTGGATCCACTTCCCACCGCCCCGAAAACCCTAGATCTATTTTGATCTAGTGCTACCACCCTCCGATCCGTTTTTCCACCGCACAAACCTTCCATTTTTGCCCGGATCCGCTCCTAAATATCGGATCCACTCACCCCCGGCCCGGATCTACTCATTCGTGTCCGAATCCGCCGTTTTACCTTCCGTTACCACCACTTTCCACTGAGGGCAGCCACCGTCACCGTCGTCTCGCCACCGGTTCCACCTCCGATCGCCCGTTTTGCATCCGGTCCCTCAAATTCTCCACCACCTCGGATCAGCCCACTGCATCGTATCTCGTGGTATTGTGTTTTGTATTTGACATTTGCACTTGGTTGTTTATCTATATTTGTGCTATGATCCTAGTTTGGTAGTTGTTGTACTTTTGCGCTAATATTTGTTTATGGAATTAATCGCCGCCGCTTGCTTGGGCCCTCCGCGCGGAGGAAGCCGTTGTCAAATCGCTAAAATTATTTAATTGCTTCTTTATTTTGATTAGCTGCGTGGTGTTGTTAATTCTCATTGCTTAAATTAATTGTCGTTGTTATCCGACTGTTTCATTGCATGTAGCATTGCATTCGCATATCCCCTCACACGTGCACGTAGAGTCCTAGCTTCCGAGCACCACTAGCCTACCCCTACATCAAAAACCCATGTAGAAGCCTCACCACATAGATACATAAGACGAAGATGCATGCAAACATTCACAATATTCTTGGAAAACTACATGTCGAATAAACAATAAATAACAAGGGAAGAGACTTGCCAGCATTTAACATTTCAAAAAGGACGTCCTTTGCATTATCCAACTCATGAACTTTGCAGAACCCATGAATGAGAGCCTTGTAAGTAAAATGATCAAGACTTAATCCCTTCTCCAACATTTTATTCCTTAGTTTCCATGCAAACTCTATGTTTCCTCTCTTACAATATGCATTGATTAATGTATTGCAAGTAATATTGTCGGGCTCAATCTTCCTCTCATCCATCTCGTTCAATAGCTTATTAGCATCCCTCATTTTACCCCCCTCGCACAACTTTCGAATGAGCGAATTATAAGTGGCAACACCCGGTTGTAAACCTCTCGCCTCCATTTCTTCGCGTAATTTAAGACCCTCATCAAACTCATTACTTTTACAATAGCCATCAATGAGAGTCGTGTAAGTTACCTGGTTCGGAACAGCACCCTTCATTTCTTTAAAAAACCTGAGCGCCTCTCTCATTCTGCCTTCTCTGCAAAATCCATGGATGAGAATATTAAAAGTCATGATATCCGGATCAACTCCATCTCTTATCATTCGATCCTGAACCAGCAAAGCCTCATAATGCATACCCTTCCTACAGAAAAGTGAAATCAGTGTATTAAAAGTGAACCGATCCGAAGAGATGCCCTTATTCTCCATCTCCGCCACCAGCCATTCTGCCTTCTCAACATCACCGGATTTGAAACAAACATGAATCATGGCATTGTAGATGTAGATATTAGGCACAACCCCGATTTTAACTATGTTGTAGTAAAACTTCCATGCAGTAGCTGTTTGTCTAGAGTTTGCCAGCATGCTCAATAGAGCATTGCAAGCATGTGGATCTGGTTTCAATCCTTCCTTCTTCATCTGATCAAATATTTGGATTGCATCTTCGGCCAACTTTGATTGTGTATATATGATCATAAGCCAGCTCGAAATATGCGTATTGATTATAGGATCATCATGAGCATTCAACAACGAACTTAGAACAGAAGGGGAAGAAAGAAATTCTTTCAAAGCGAATTTTTCAAGTAGCTCTCTGGCTGCCTTGAACTGCTTGTTCTTGGTGAGTAGGAAGACCATGGTCCAGTGGGACTGCAGTGAATGCTGGTAGTTAGGCAGAGATTGCGCCCATCTGAAGAAAGTCCATGATAAGGAAGCATCTGTTGATAATAGAAGAAGAATTTTGTTTACATTTGTAGAGCTAAGAAAGGATCCAATAGCTTTATTTGATAACTTATGCCAATTCCCCTTGAGAATAACAGCACAGATGCTGTGAATGAATGTGGCATCACTTCTTCTAACAAAAAGACTATCCATGGAAAGAAGATTTTCAATTTACCCCCTGTTATAGAACTGTAACTAGTTGGACTGGAAGAAAATCTGTCGAGTAGGTTGCTTGCACCATACCTGTTTGATAATATGCCTCAGCGAAGATATTCTACTGCATTATGCTAGAAGAAAATTTCCTAAAGTGACAAACACTAAAGTGAATCGAATCAAGAGGGATGAGGAGAAAAGGAAGTTGGCAATACGGCAATGGAGGCCGCGATTAGCGATGGCCGGGAAGGTGGCTTCGGCGATGGTAAGGGAGAAGGGGTCGGACGTTCTGAGTCACCGGATGGCGGCTGCATGAGTGCCGAAGATGAGTGGGCAGTTAGGTTTTATTTGCCTTTTTGATACCGTTCATCTACGAAAGCAATAACACAAGCTTGGTAGGTGAAATCGTCCAGAGACCATCTCAAAGGACGGAAAAGGGGGCATCCTCCTCTTCAGATGTCACTGGTTCGGCAACCGCTCTCGGGAGGGTAATCTTCTCCGGTGAGATTTACTTCTCATGGTACTTCCGGCCACCGGCTTCTTCCATTCTTCCTCACCAGTTCGGAAAAGTGCACGGACGACTGTGTAGATGGGCCAAAGGCCTATAGGCTTCTTTCATTTTACTCGCTAAATTCTAAACTGTAAATTCAGAACCCTAACTTTAAAAATAGTGTATGCATAAAACAATGATAGGGGATGGCACGCTGTAATCTAATGTGCCTTACACACTCATAATTTTTTTTCCTTCAAGCCTTAGGCTTTGTTTGAGGGATTTATTTTCACCGGTCAATCGGTTACGGCTCTAGTTCATGCGCTCGTAACTGTTTGACCGGTGAAAATAAGTCTCCCCAAACGCACGGTGGTGGCAGCCGTAAACACATGCGTTAAAACGTCATTCGTTAACGATCGTCTAACAAAACATCATCCCTTTGAACATAAAAGTGGATGAGCCTTTCTAGGTGCGTGTTCATCACCACTATCACCATGTCAAATGGAGCCTTAGGTTCAAGGTGGGACCAGGTGGTGTCCTTACCGCTCGGTATCAAATGATATTTTGTCCATGAGTAACTGTCGGCAAATCTGCTTAATTTTTAGAGAAAAATATTCGCGACATACTTAACATTCCTACAGAACACGAGAGACAATGCATGACGTCCTAGTGCGGTCGCGGCAGTGCTCCCGATCATCAAAATGCGACTATGCGACAACACAATTGAGTTTAACCAACATGGTGAAAATAGGTTACATACTATGAGAATAAGTGAATTTACTCATCATGTAGTTGAGCGGTTACTGGACTTCAACGGTCATGCGGATTACAATTGGACAATTGTGGGTAGCCAGGGTAGGTGGTGGGCACTAGCTTTTGCCCCCGGTCTATGCCCGAGCGGATTAAAATAAATATTTTTTTCAATCAATTATGGGTAAAATCATAATTTCACAATGCAAAGGGCATTTCAGAATTTCCAAGAAAATGAGTGATCTGTGTACGCGCACCCTATTTCGGCTCCGTTGGGCACGGTGGTGACGGTTATGAACATGGGGGGTAAATTGTCATTCGTTAACGCTCACCTAAGGAACTTCATCCACTTTTATGTTCAAAGGGATGATGTTTGTTAGGTGATCCTTAACGAATGACGTTTTAACTCATGCCACCACCATGCCAAACAGAGCCTTATATATGATTCATCTTAGATGTTTGCATATAGTATTGTACATGACAACTCGACTTTAATAATGTTTATGAGTTTAATGACACTCTTCTTTGAAAATATCAATGGCAGTTAATGACAGCCTATTATGGTAGGTATAAAATCTCTATTATTTTTATGAATTTCAAATTTTCAATCATTACTTTTAATTGAGCATATAATGTAATTAATTGCATGTGTATTATATTATATATATATTTATTTAAGAAAATAGAGTATATATTAAGTAATTAATCTAAAACAATATGGCTTTATTTGTTCATTTAAATATTTTGCCAAAGACAACATTTCTTTTTTAATATTTAAACAATCAAGATAAATTAGTGTCAAACAAGCTTACCTCAAAACACAAAGCAAACGTTTTTATTTGAGCAAAACATAGAGAGATTTTCAAGCATAGGTGTGAGGATTTGTGAGAAGATACTCTTCCACTGCCTTGATGCTCCTGGCGAAGCCTTCCTTAGACAACTGAAAATTCTCAGAGATGTCGGGGCCGGGAATGAGCTCGTGCGTCAGCACCCACTCCACAGTCGACACACTTCCCCTAGGATTCACCTTGAAGTGCGAAGACGCCGACTTCATCTACTTCCCCAAATCTCCACCCTCCATTATTGTAATCTTCATGTCGAGCTTTTCGCGATCGATGGAGTCAAGACACTCCTTCACAAAGCGAAAAGGCACAGCTGCATGCATGAAAATAGCCAAGGGAAAAAATACATATAAATAATTAACTATAGTTACCGTCGCCCGAAATAATCTCATGTTCAATTCCACCTCCTTTCTGTTTTCTGGAAAACGGCACCGTTCATAATATTGTATTTGTTTTCTTTATCAGTGGAAAACGTGTATAGATCGCTCGAAGCATTCCGGGGTGGTGGTCAAAGTGGAACTACCTCTCTGTTGACCATAGCTTGGAATTTATTGGCAACTTCTACGTTTAATACAAGTATCGGATATCCGTGTATCCGAACCGACCCGTCAAGCCTTCAAACTCGTTATATGTCCTAATATACATTAACAAAACGCAGCTCATCCAATTTACCTTTTTAGAAAGTCACCCGTCTCTAAAACAAACACAATATTATGAAGGGTGGCGTTTTTCAGAAAACGGAAAGGAGAAAAAAAGCACTCCCACACGGGGCTGAAGTTACGTTCCTGAAGGTGTCCTCCTTTCTAATTAAGGTCTCTTTACTTGTGATTGGGGACTCATAAAATGCTCGAAATGGAGTTTTGGAGAAGTGCATGGCGGTGACAATGGAAGTTTGTCAGACAATTTTAAAGGAGCGATGATGTTTTTCTCCCAATGAAGATGGAGCAAAAACCATCAAACAAACATACCCTAAGCATAAAAACCCCAAACAAACATACCTTAAGCTTATGTATTTTCAAGCCGCGACAAAGAAACAAACACTAAACAAATGGAGCTGAAGGCTTCTTTTGGCGTGACGTTTTTGCTCAGAATATATGTTTGGCATGACAACGGTTATGACCACCACGAAGAAAGTAAAAGCTAGTTTCGAACATAAAAATGCATGAAGTTCCTTGGGTGAGGTCAGGCGTTCACGAATGATTCTTCATAACCACCACGCTCATGACCGCCAATGTTATACCAAACGGACCGAAAGTGTGCAATAAAGGGAGAAAACACCGGTTGTTGCTCGCACTACAAGAAAAACAGGCTTTTAGTGACAAAAATTTTGTGAAGAAATATTTTTGGTCACTAAAAATATACTTTTTGTGACAAAAATAAAGTTCGGTCACTAAATGACGAGTTCCATTTTATTAGTGTCTAAACTAAATATTCGGTCACTAATTTTTTTTTGTGACCAAAATAATATTAGGTCACTAAAAATTAATTTTTAGTAACAAATATAAGTTTCATCACTAAATATTCTTTTTAGTGACGAAAACATAATGGTCACAAATTAAAAAAAAAATTTATTAAGATTTGTTAATATTTTCTACATAAAAAGGCCAAAATTTATATTATCAAACCCAAAAATTTTATTCTCCTATTTAAGTGAATTATTTTCAATTTCTCATCCTTAGATAAATTTTCATCTCTCCACGAATTATTTCCCTCCCTAAAAAATTTTCCACCACAATCAATTTTCCCCTCTACTATCCCCCTCTCCTCTCCGTGAACTATGATAGTATTTTTCGTGAAATCCCGGTATTTCCTGTAGCTGCTAGGGCATTCGCCATTTGTGTCCCTCCCATTCTCCCAATTTTGGCGAAGTCCAGCTGGCAGTCGTCCAAGCGAGTAGCGGTGTAGGAGACTTCGGGTCGTCGGCAACTGGCGACAACCTTATTTCCCGGAGTAGCGGAGTTGCCATTCGCGTCCCTCCCATTCTCAACTGAAATTTGCAAGATCCATTCTCCTAGTCCGCGACTCCTCCACTCCGCCACTGGTGAGAGAAAGAGGGGGTGTGGTGGCGGCGTTGCGGTGGCGGCGTTGCGGCAGCGGTGTGTGGCAGCGGTCCTGGGTGGGTGGAGAAGTGTGCTGCTCGGGTTGATCGGCGGTGGTCTTTTCCTGGTTCGGTGTCGTTGCTCCGACATTTATGGGTCGAAAATCGAAAGGTAAATAGTTGTCGAATGCCAGTTCAGATCGGTTGGAACAGGCTCGTCCTGACTTTGTTCCCCTTTTGCCTCCTCCTGATGTTGTCATGGATCTTGGTAAGAAGAAAAAAGGTAAGGATAAATTGCTCCCAGATGATTCATTTTTGGATCAGGATTTAGACGCCATTTCTGCTCAGGAAGATAAGTCCGAGTCATTTGATGATGTGTCTGATGATGTTTTTCTGCTATTTTTTCTGACTAATCTTCCTCTAAAATCATTGCTTCTAATCCCCCGCTGGATGCTTCGTTGGTGATGAAATCTGGCTGCCCTCCAGATGTTATTCAGACTACAAGTAAAAACTGCCTACCAGATGTTCGACCAAATGCCTCTATGAACCATAAGCGCTACATTTTTTTCATTATTTTTAAGGAATGCATTAAAAAAATATGTTGCGAGCGGAGTGCACTAAACATATTATATGTTGGGAACCCAAATATGTGAGATTATATGCTGAATTGGATTATAATATGAAGTGAGACGATCTATACAGCAGTTCTACTTTCTTTACTTATCATAGTTGATGCACTTATCCTTTCATTCAATTGTCTGAAACGGTTCATCCTTCAATGATTCTTTCTCTTTCTCTTTCTTTCTAAGTTGTGATAGTAGACTATTACTACTCTTCACTCTTAATCTTTGGAGTACTATTGTGGTAGATTTATTTCTCTCATTTACTAGCTATATTTCTTTGGAGTACTACTCTTCTTGCTATTTTTTGTATCTCACTATAATAAGACATCTTGACTATTTTATGTATCTCTATGTCCTTTGTATCTCACATATGAACACATACTTGAGCTTGCAACAACAGTTACAGCTACCACATGAACAACAATTACAGCAGCAACAATTGCAACAACACCAAACGCAGCTACACTTCAGTCTCCGCAAGGTACTCATCATCATCTTCTTCAAACCCTACAGCCTACTCACTAATATCCCTAACAGTACTTGACTGCCAAAATGTGTGCACACCAAATTTTGTAGGTTCTGGAGTTACGAAGCAATTTTTTGTGCACTGACAACCAAAGAATGTTTCTATGTTGTAAGCTCTTGTATTGTGCATGTGAATACTCATTGTGCAATAATTAATGTGCTAAATGTTCTCTGAGATACAGTTTATGATATTACTGCATATTGTGGCAGTCTGCGGGCCATTATAGGAGTCATAATCAAGTTTCGCAAATGAAGATCTAATGGTCTAAAATTTATCAATTCACTTATTTGTTTTTTATAGCTTGCATGATATTTTGATCTTCTTTAAAATGGTATATGCAGCATCTTAAATGATATTGATGAGGATCATAGTTTATGGCATGAAGCATATATGTTGACTCTTATCGGAACCCATCCAAGTGTTCTTGCGCAAGAGGAGTTATGACCATCGTATGGACGATCCAAAACCGTTGTTGCGTTCAGAGCCCAAGAATGAGACACCAAATTAAGAAGGTAGCGAAAAAGAAATTAAAGAAGGCAAGAGAGACGAGCTCATGAATACGAAAGAGATTAATCTTCAAGAGCATATTGTTTATTATACATTTTTTCATATAATGAGTGTAATAAAGATAAATGTTCTATATATAGATTTGTATTGATGGGTTTGCACTATATATCTCCCACTTTCTTTTTACTATTAATAAAATATTTGTTTGATTGAGATTCTCTTACAAAATAGATATTATATCTATTATTGTCTTTTATCTTGTATATATATTTGGATTCAATTTAATAGCAAATTAATAAATTTATTTAAAATGTATTTTGTGACAAAGAAGTTGGTCATTATTTCATTGAACAATTAGTGACTAAATTAATTTGGTCACAAAAAAGTATCTTTTAGTGACAAGAAATTTAGTCACTAAAAAAACAATTAGCAACGAAGATTTGTTTCGTCACTAAAAATACATTTAGTGACAAAAATTAATTTGATCAGAAAAAATATTTAATGACAAGCCTTTTGCAACCACCTTGTGTCGGATTAAATTTGGTCACTAAATGTCTTTAGTGACCAACCCGCAATATTTAGTAACCAAATTTTTCGTCACTAAAAGCCTATTTTCTTGTAGTGTCGGGAGAAAGAAGAAGAGTGCACCTGCAGGGGAGAAGTTTATTTGATAGATGCTTCCCGGGCTGCAATTTCCGAAGAGAATAGTTATACGAGTGATGATGTCGGGGATGAGCTTAGGACCAAGATTATGCCAGTCGGCGAACGCGGACGCGAAGAGAGGTGTGGTCGGAATCTGCGAATCGACCTTAAATGACCAGCTCGAGCTCATTATATCTTTCCAACACTGTTAGGCGTTTGGATCATATATTTTGAATCCCTCAGATATTTATCCTACTTAATGCTTGAATTTTTTTAGTTAATTACCGCAAAATTTTTATGTATACTAACTATAATTATATGTTATATAAAAAATAATAATCTAACAAATAGATTAAAAAATGAGTCATTTATATTACAAAATAAAATTGAATAGTATTTAAGATAAAATATTATTAACAAATACAAAATGATACATTTTAAAATATATCTAATAGTATACAATAATTTTGTTTTTGATAACAATAAGTTTATTACAAATAAAGAAGATTTAAAAGTTAAAAATCTTTGATTCATTATATCTCTTTTCAAACCTATAAATTTATATTAAAAACATGCAAAAAATCAATTAATAAATATATTAAATGTTTTCATATTTTTTACAATACAAAATTAAAAAATTGTGAGCAATTGTACAAAATTGGTTGTTAGAATAAAACGTTAAAAAACTCAAAACAATTAGTCTAATCGATTTAAACATACGTACTATAATATATATACACGTTTTAACACATGTTATTAGTCTGCTATTATAACATAAAATAAAAGAGAGCACGATATATTTAAAAGTGTCCGCCGATATATCGAAAAAAAACAGACATATTGGTCTGTATTTTACAAAATAACATAATCTATTTTTTTTTATAAAAACATATCATTTTGCCCTTAAAAATGACATGTCGGGAGACATGCCGGACATATCAACGGACATTTAAAACAATAGGAAAGATGAAGCCATGCGGCTTGCGGGAGACTTCGGTTGGAGATGCGTACAGGAATACCAAAAGGTAAAGTGCAATTATCTAACTTTGGGGAGAAAAATACCTAAAATAAAGTGCGGATAGCCT
This sequence comes from Platanthera guangdongensis, assembly GCA_039583875.1. Lineage (NCBI taxonomy): Eukaryota > Viridiplantae > Streptophyta > Magnoliopsida > Asparagales > Orchidaceae > Platanthera > Platanthera guangdongensis. The sequence continues at coordinate 188,766,142 of CM077156.1, read as the reverse complement.
AAACTATTGTGTAGATAACAATCACAATTAATTAACCTTATTATATTAGTAACTCCATTTGACTTTCTTATTAAAGCCTAGAAAGGATTCCATGCCATACATGGTGAACAAGCGGTGAAAATAGAGTTTCTCTCTTCATCCTTTTGTGAAAAAACAATTGTATCCCTCTCTTTACTATCCTCTCTTTCCTGGAGGAGATTGATCCGGATCACTGAAGGTAGTCGCTGACATCATTCTTCTCCTCTTGGATCGGCGGCAAGGTTCTTGATCTCGCCCGATAACGCCGTTGATTTCATAAGGAAGTATGCATCCAGATTTTTGGGAATCGCGACCATGATAAAACACGAACATGACTCAAAAATGGTATATATTAATTTTTGCTCTTCAACCATATTTTTGTTTTGTCACGTTTAATTGTGTGCTCTTTATTTTAATTAATTGTTTTAGTTAGAAAAATAATTATTGCATAAAATCTAATAAGATACTAATAGAGCTTGGTTAAGTCGATCATTTAAGAATTACAGGTCACCGCACTCATCAAAATTTCGATAACACGAATTTGCCTTTGCGACGAGAGATATTTGGGTCAGCCACCCGGACCTAAAGGAAAGTACGAATGAGATTTGACCGTCCCTTTTTTGATCAAACAGTTAGCGAAATACACGTTTTTTAAAAAATAAAAAAAATGAAATCCGACAGGATTTTGAAAAACGGGATATCCGATGAGATTTTTTTAAAAAAACATTTTTATAGAAAAATTAGATCTTAAATTAAAGATAAAAATCTAATTAAGATTTTATAATTTATTTAATAAAAAATATATTTTTTATATGATTAAAATCATTTTTGTCCAATGCGCAGACCTTCCTTTAGGTCCGCTCATCCGATCCAAAATTCTTTACTTATTCCAAAATTTATTAACACACCAGTCACAATTATGTCTTCATTCAGTCACTCGTGCATGAGTTCCCCCATACCCTAGCAGTGACGTCAATACGTGCGGCTCGTTCTCATTAAAACTTTTGCTTCGTCAAATGCAAATCTGAATAGAAATTGAGGGGAATAGAGTACACAATTTAAAATAAAATAGAAACACATAAATTAACTGTTGAAATTATTGAAGTGTGAAATTGGGGAAGTCAGGCGGACTGATTGTTCAGTTCGCACAGGCCGCAGACCGCACGTACAAGGCGGGTTGCCTCGTCGGACAGTCGGCTTGGCTGTGGTTTCTGGCGGTCTGGATCAACTAGCTCTCTATGGTGGTAACCAGGCGGATAGGAAGATTATCTGCGGTTTGTGGCGGACTTCGTTGGAAGTCACCATGGTTGACAGGTTATTTGATTTGCTAAGGAGCAGTCGGATAAGCGCACTGGGGCTGTTTGCCACCAGGTCATTGGTGCCTTTTCTGGGCGGGATGGATCAGAGTTCGATGTTTGTTCTACGGACTCTATGGAGCTCGCAGGTGTTCGGCATGGATCAAAACTTGCAGTCTAGATGTTAGATCGTGGAGTAAGCTTTGTAGTTCAGACATGTTGCCTGGAGGTCGCGCGGTCTGATAGAGCAGTCTGAATGGATGGTTGCAGACTGAGGTTGTTCATTAGAGCATGATCTTGGTATCAGGTGGCGCGGTCTGATTTGGTGACCGCCAGTTTTATGGACTTGGTCTGGGGAGGACAAGTCTAGCTTATTGCCTAGCTCGCCGAGCTCGCCTTGTGCGGCCTGCTTGGCGACTCGCCGAGTTCGCCTAGTGTGGACTGTCCTTCTATTCGCTGAGTTCGGCAGCATTGGCTGGTCTTGTCACGAGCTGCAGAATGACGGATACAAAGCGATTTCTGCATGCGTTGACGGACTGGTGGTCTATCCGGCAGGAGTGGTCTAGGTGCGACCTAGCGAGCTGCTTAATATTCGCACTTTGCGGATACAGGTGTTAGTCGGCACTTGCTGATGAGCAGTTATCCTATCGGTATAGGTGGCGACGATACTCATTCCCACACCTATAAATAGGACCCCCGGCTCATCATTAACAACGAATGAACAGTAAGAATGAGCTCGCACTTAAACTTGCGGTTAAGATTTTCTAATCGCCGCAAGTAAGAAAATTGTTCTGTGCAGGCTGTGCGGATAACACCAGACAGCTAGGTGACTAACAGAAATGTTGGTGTGGAACAGTTTGCGGATACAGTCAGCGGGTTAGCAGCAGATCGCTATCTTTGCGGCTTGGTCTCTTCCTCAGAGTTGCAGATAAGTAGAGCAGTTCGCCCAGTCTATCAGCGAGTTCTGTTCGGTGTCAGTTTTTGCATAACAACAGTCCACGTGATTAGCTGCGGGTAGGCGGCTTCTGCGGTCTTGGCGGACTGGGCTTGCGAGTATGCGGCTTGTGCGGATTCTGGATTCAGACCGCGCAATTTCTTTTTGCTGCAATTTTTTGATTGTTCACGGTTTACATTGTAATCATGTCTTGCAATGTATTCCTTGACCTGTAAAGAAGTTGATTCTAATTGGAAACTCTTGTGCCTCCGTTGTTCCTAATTTTTATTGTGCTTCGGTTGTGGTTGAGTGTTCCTGCACCTCATTAGCTCTCGCTTCGAAGAAACTTTAATTTTTCTAAATGGTATCAGAGGGAGGTTGAAGAGTAGTAGTTCACTTTCATTGAAGTTCAAGTGATTCAACTGTTAACATGAAAGATGGTTATGCAAGAGGGATTGGAATCGAGCTCCTAACACAGACTAACTTCAACTACTGGAAGTCTTGTATGGAGAGCTATCTTTTAGGTGAGGATTTGTGAGAAGTTGTCGGCGGAGACAACTAGCAAGAAATGGCCGCTACTAGAGGCAATGCTGAGGCGGTGAAGGGGTGGAAGCGTGTAGATGCTAAGGCTGCATTCACTTTAAAGCACGTCGTTTCACCAGAGTTGTTTGATTACATTATTGATTGTCGATCGATAGCTGAGATCTGGATGGCCTTGGATGGCCTGCTCAATAAGAAGAATGTAGCTCGCCTACAATTCTTGGAGAATGAGTTGGCTAAGGCCACTGAGGGTGATCTGTCAGTGTCATCTTACTTCCTGAAGATGAAGAACATTTGCATCGAGATTTCGGCACTGGACCCGGATAAGCCCATCTCAGAGGCGAAGCTGAAAAGGCACATTGTCTATGGCTTGCTGAAAGAGTATATGTCCTTCGTTACCAATGTTCAGGGCTGGGCTAACCAGCCATCTTTGTTGGAGTTGGAGAATCTACTGGCTTCGCAGGAGAGTCTCGCAAAGAAGATGGATGGAGTGTCGGTCTCCAAGGGAGACGACGATGTTCTCTTCTCGGGCAAGAAGAAGAGATGAGACGGGAAGAAGAAGACATCTGCGAGTGATGGTTCATCTTCTTCATCTCAGTAGGAGAGGAGCAAGCCTCCTAAGGTTGATGACGGGAAGAAGCGGAACGGGCCACAGTGCTACAGGTATAACTAGCTTTGTCACATCCGTAAGGATTGTAGAGTTAAACTTCAGCCAGGACATGCTGCAGAGAAGGAGATTGAGTCCAAGCCTGAGGATGGAGAGTGGGGGAGTGCCTTCGTGACAGGCACTTATGTCCGGCACTTTCCTCCATTAATTTTCAGGAGTACTGGATTGTATACTTTAGGTGTGGTCATCACCTCAGAGGGGATGTCTCCAAATTCTCATCTCTGCAGGAGTTCAAAGGTAATGTTTCTATCGTTACTGTTGATGATACTATGCATGCTGTAGAGAAGAAGAGATTAGTTTCTTTGGGTAGTGATCAGGGGCCACTCACGTTGCGGAGTGTGTATCACGTACCTGAAATGAAGAAAAATCTCTTCTCGGTGACCAATGCGGTGGATGCTGGGTATCACGTTCTGTTTGGCCCAGCAGAAGTGAAGTTTCTCTGAAATGTTTCACCTGTAAAAGCTAACATTACGCATGTTGGGAGGAGGGTTCAAGACTTGTTTGTTATTGCGACAAGTACTTATGTTAATAAGATGAGGGCGAATGATAGCGTTGTTATTTGGCATGAGAGGTTGGGGCATATAGGGATGGACAAGCTAAAGGTTATGACGGTGAAAGGCCTGGTGTATGGCCACCCTAGTCTTTCCTCCTACGTAGAAGGTTATGTCTGTGTCGGTTGTCAGTATGGAAAGGCACATTGCCTTCCATTTGACATACCGCAGACTAGGTGTAGAGCACCGTTAGAATGTGTTCACGGTGATCTAACGGGGCCTACCGTCACGCCTAGTCTCAGCAGAGGCCGGTACATGCTTGTTCTTGTTGATGATTATTCCAGGTATACATGAGTATACTTTTTGAAGGAGAAGTCAGAGGCGTTTAGAAAGTTTGTGGAGTTCAAGGAGCATGTGGAGGGTCGGCTTAGTCCGCTACTCAAGAAGTTGAGAACAGATAATGGTGGAGAGTTTACTTCGTCGGATTTCTCTAACTTCTGCAAAAAAATCAGCATCCAACAGGAGCTTACTTGTGCTCACACCACAGTAGAACGAGATTGCAGAGCAGAAGATCCGTCATCTGACGGAGACTTGCAAATGTTGGCTTCACGCTAAAGGCATTCCTCGGTCCTTCTGGGCAGAGGGAATGACATGTGCGGCGTATGTCATCAACATGATGCCCTTAAATCCAATCAACATGAAATCTCCTCATGAGTCGATCTTCAAGGAGAAGCCCAGTGTAGAACATCTTCGGGTTTTCGGGTCGACTTGCTATGTGCACGTTCCAGATGCACTCAATATGAAGCTAGATGCGAAAGTAAGGAAACTAATCTTCGTTGGATACGATGAGTGGAAGAAGGGATGGAAGTGCATGTATCCAGATACACGAAGGTTTGTTATCTCCCAGGATGTGGTATTTGACGAGTTAACGTCATACCAGGGTAGCCCGTATATGGAGCTACAGGAGAGCAAGTCTGATGAAGGGCAAAGAGATGCAGCTCATGATCTTCTGGTGGAGTTGCCTGTGTCACCAGGTGATTCAGCGGCTACTAGCTCTGGGGTGGAGGCTTTGATACGCCTAAAACAGGTGTGCATATTACACGCAAATGCACGTGCCGGTTCAAGTAATAAAGAGTGAATAAAGATCGTTTCCACAAAGAGGTGTTAGATTTAGTGCTTGCAAATACTAGTTATGTCTTTTCTCTAAATCCAAGTAAGTTAAGAATGATGATTTTATAATTATTGAAAACTATAAATAAAAATGATTAATTAAAAGTAAACTATAATTACTTGAGAGAATACTTTTTATCAATTGGAAAACTAATCTTGTATCGTGATTTCATATGCCTAGCGTGATGGAATTAAAAATGTGACTTCATAAGTATGTGTTGTGAAACGTTTTGCAACGATTTTAGAGTAGAAGATCTGTATCTCTCGATATCGGAAATCCCTAGTCTCTATTTCCCCTTAGGTGAAACAAGTACCGCATAAAGATCGAAAACCAAAGTTGCTAACATTAAGATGAAATCTCTTTCTCCCTTCAAATGCTATATTGAATCTAAGACGCACTTGCGCAACTCCTCTCTCGATTTATGGAGCACAGTAGAAAAGCGAAATCATGGCCAAAAGCTTCAAAATAAAGATCTTAAATTCGATAAAGAGCATTCACCAAACAATCATGAAGGAAAATTATAAGAACATCATCAAATAAGTCATAGTACTATCACAATACAAAATTAAAAAAAATTAGTTCATGGCGATGGAGGAAACACACAAAGCGTTTGGAGAGATCTTACAATACATGACGAAATTGACAAATAAACGTCGTAGGATTCTCCTTTCGACGTCCCTCGCTCGATCAACCCGGAGATCCGTCGTCTTCCTTGCTTCGGCCACCCCTTGAACAGAGAATTTTTGAAAACCATAGATGAAGAACTCCCTCTCTCCTCAAGATGATGAATAATGATAATTCCTCAATAATCAGCCATAAAAAACGTCCAACCCTTTCCCCAAAGGATGCCTCTTTCCAAAATTACAAATGGCGCAATTTTTTTAATTTTGAAATTTGAAATTCATCCAGACGTTGCAACCTTTTTTTCAGAGGTTGCAACCTTTTTTCCAGCAAATGATATTTGGGCAGATTTTGTTTCTCCAAGCAGATTTCTTCGGCATTTATTGTGCTAATACATAGGAAAAAGACCGGATTAGTCACAAATCAAATAAATATGAATTTATTTTTATTTATAATCCATTTAAAATCATTTTAAGCATTTTATAACAAAAATTAAATCTAAAATTGGGCTAGATAACTTATTTTTGAGAAGTTATCACACCTCCATACTTAAACTTTTGTTAGTCTCTAACAAAGATAATTCTAATCCTCGAAATTGAGTGGGAGGAAATAATCATAATACAAACTCACAAAATTCATCTTCTCAAACATAATTAAAGAAAGCTTACTCAAAAGTTTCGAATTTAATCAAATGATGACTTTGTCAAACATTAATGGTTCAAAATAATCAAATATTTATTAGATTGATGAAAGATAAAACTCAATTAAACTTTCTAGTGTGGTGTGTGTTATCCTTTAAAATCATTTTTCTCACATAAACTTTTCCATCGAACCTCCTTAATAACTAAAAAAAGAATAAGATGAAACCAAGTCTTTGACTTAACCTCCACTAGAATTGGTAATTTAATTTGAAAAAAAATCATGAGGACTTGCGGTGAAAATGATTTTTGGCTTGGTTAGGAATAAATTACGATAGTAGAAGATATTTCCCTAGTTATTATTCTTAATAACTCTCCAAACTATGAGATTTATTTTTTATTATTATTACAATTTTAGTACATAGTTGGGATCATTCCAAATATGTGTACACACACTTAGGCCACATATCGCTATGACATTTTTTTATAATATATACTTTTTTGTTCATCATAGTTGAGATCATTCCAAGTATTAATATACATACCTGGGTCGCACATCATTATGACACATTCTCTTTTTTTTTTAATCCTTTTTATAAAGTCATAGTAGGGATCGTTCTAAGTAGATGTACACACACTCGGGCCACATATCACTATGACTCATACTTTTTTTTAACAATCACTCATAGTTGAAGAACTTACTAAGAAATAACTATTAGAAATATAGGGAAATGGTACGTGAAAATTCAAAGTTCAAGCTCAAAGCCAGTGGATGATCAAATATCGGTATTGAGGCACGAATTGATCAAAGGTAAGTCCTAATCATTCTTACAAATCAAATAGATATTTCAATGCTTTAGTTTACATCTCCGACTCGGTTCATGCTAACCCTTCCATCATTATTTTTAGAAGTTAGTGAAGATCAATTTTTAGGAAGAAAATTCTTTTAAAAAATACTATGGATACAGAAATACTTAAAAGAGTCTTTACACATCTCATTAACTTCAAATCAAAAATATGAACCATTAAAAATGACCATCATACAAACACTAATCATCAAATAGAATTGAATAGCTTATTCGTTAATTATGTCAAGAAGTAAGATCAACCATTATTGTTACAAAAGTTCACTACTCACCCAATTAATGGGGGTTATACCACCCCCACCTCCACACTTTTTGTCTTTGCTAGTCCCTAGCAAAGTCACTTCAATACCCAAGAAATTTAATTTTAAAAATATTTTTTTACTAATCAACACATAAAGAAAATGACAAAATGAGTCTTGAAATTTAAATACTTCCCTGAATATTTGAGTGTCTGCATGATTGACTATTACTTTCTCGATGATGTGTCATATTTGCTCTATTATAGAATGTCCATCAGCAATCCTAGCCACGTGTTGTAGCCTTTAAAACTCAAATCTTGGACATATACAAAAGTTAAAACACGAAATAGAGTTTTGTCAAATTTTACGTATATCAACAAAAATCATCACAAGTGACACAAACATATCAGGATCATGTAAGGTAAGACACTTTCATTTTTTTTGTCCTAATAACACTTCATAATATTAAGTCTATGTCATTGTAGAAATCATTAAATAAACAACACAACTCATAACATCATGTTATACCATAACATAACACAACAAGCGTACTAGAAAAATAATTTTATTTTTTTAGATTAGCTTGAAGGTAGGCAAAACAATAGTGTCTCACAATAACCAACATACAAAACATCAACATGTCATAAAAATATACCACAAAGTATAATAAAGATAATACACCTCAATAAATTATGTCCAACTATCATCATATAATAAGTCATAAAGGCTCATAATCACAACGAGCCGACGTATTAATTTCAATTTATTATATGTATTAAACAACTATAGAAGATCAGAATTTCATTCAAAGTAGTAATCATACGGGGCAAGATAATCGTGAGATGAAACCATGAGCGAGCAGTGTAATACCATGATAAAAGAAATAATCAAGAAGTTCTCGAGCATCGTGACAGACTATCACCATATATAACAAACCACAAAATATAATGTCCAAAAATATAAAACTATCACCACCAGATAATCCACTCATAACACATATAATGAATACAAAAAAAAACTGAAAATAAGATAATAATATTCGTCGTTGCTCTCACGAAGCCCGTCGCACTACGCTCTCTCCGATTTTTGCCGAGAGCACTCTACCCCTCACGATTTGGGAAAGGATCGAGATTTAGACAAGGAGGCTGAACCAAACCGCTAATCAGAATGATTAAGAGAAGAAATTAAAATTGAATCGGCAATTGGAAGGTTTAATATCATGCAAAGATGGTTTGAGAACATAATTACGCGTGGCGGTTCAGTTAAACCGGCCTACCAAAGATTTGCGGTGTAGTTCTTTAGGAAGGAGCAAAAAAAAATTGGAAAAAATAACAAAAAAGGTTGCAACCTCCTTTTTTGAGGTTGCAACATCCAAACTTCTGCCAGCACCGTGCAGTAAAGAAACACAAACAACAAAAAAAGTCGCAACCTTCTTTTTTGGGGTTGCAACAATCAAATTTCTGCCAGCACTGTGCGGTATATAGAAAAAACAATATAAAGATTGCAACCTTATTTTTTGAGGTTGCAACAACCGAACTTCTTTTTTTAAATATATATATATATATATATTTATATATGTATATATATACATATATATATACATATATATATGCTCACATTAGATTTCCTCCGATCAAAAATAGTAGAAAACACTAAATAAAAAAAATTAATTTTGCTCATTTTTTTAGATTATTATTAAAATAGATAAATATAAAATAAATGATGGGTTGCTTCTCATTTAGCGCCTAATTTACCGTGGGACTACAAAAATGGACATAAAAATTAAAATATAATATGCAATAAACAAAAGATAACTACTGAGTTTATTATCTCCCCAGCACGACTTATTCAGAAATTTTAAAATTCTAAATTATTGGACGGTGAAAAGAAAAATGAACAGATAAATGTTCTAATATTCGGGTCGGTAGAGGGTACCAATGCGATGGCAGGACAACCACCCTTTACCTAAATAATAGTACATATTCATCGCAGGTAGAGAGAACAAAAAGTAAGAAAAGGAGGAGGAATGTTCTTCACTTACCTCATCAAAATATGTATACTTGCCCAATAAGGTATATTCATCAACAGGAAGGCTGCAAGGAGGGAAAAGAATGAAAGGGACTTCCACTATGGGGGATGACTCAACCTCCTCACATAAGGGGATACTCATCTCATCAACTTGAGGAAAGTGCATAATAACCTCCTGAAGCATTTGTGACATATCAACTTGCTTGAGCTCAGATAATGAAAAAAGATTAGGAAATAAAATAGAAGAAAGACATAAGTGATTTTTAATCATAAGAGTAATCCCGGTTTCACTCTCAGCAGGTACTATGAATTGATCGATGTCGGTATCGAAAACATCATAACAATGGGGACCTGAGAACTCAAGGTCCTCGGTGGTGAGTTGGACCTCCTCCTCCAATGAAGAAGTGCAAAGCTCCTCTTCAGAAAGGATATCAACTTCATCCCATGTTGGCGCGTCATCATGTTCCAAATAATCATTCCCCTCATCGAAGATAACAATATCTTCATCCCACTTTGGCGCAGCCTTAGGTTCTAGATCATCACCCTGCACAATATCTTCGACGAGATCGACAAAAATAGGTGTATAAAAGTTTTGCAAAGAAAATGGAGGAACACTATTAATATCTAATTCAGAATATGTATGTTTGTGTTCTTTTGCAGGTGGATCAAAACTAGTTGATGAATGTGGATGGGGAAGTGATGCATCATTATCAATATACTGGTCCACAATTATAAGTGGCTTATCCGCAATAGTCCCACGCAAAAATGGTGGTACTGCAACAATAGATATGGTATGAATGCCCGATTCGTAATTTTTCTCCCTCAATTTTTAATAAGCGACACAATTTTTCAAAACGTGGTCCATATTATGACAAAATAAACACTCTCTAACATTACTACTCGATAACCAAGGAGTCGAGTTATAAGTTCGAGGAACTATTTGATGTGGAGACATAAAATTATAATGATTTGCCGCACAATATTGGGGACCAAAATATTCTCTATGTTTTGCGAGACACGAATGATACTCAGCATTCCTCATATAACACACATCAGTAGTATGACTAAATGAACCACACCACTCACATCTCACATGTGTATACATTTTTCTAACGGATGCGAATAAAATGAAATTAACTATTTTTTGCAAAAAATAAACTACACGCGAAAATTATTTCAGATAAGGATAACCTGCTTTTTAAATTTTTAAAAACAGATTAAAACAAAATAAAACTAAAAAATTATTTTAAAAAAATTTAAAACAAAAACATACACTAGACAACATTACAAATAAATATAAGAATAAATTAGAAGCTTGAGCTCTAAATACTCAGGATTTACAATATTGCAAGAAAGAAACACTAAATTATTTGCACCTCCCCGGCAACGGCGCCAAAAACTTGATATGCCCGAAACAGGTGTGCGTATTACACACAAGTGCACGTGCTGGTTCAAGTAATAAAGAGTGAATAAAGATCGTTGCCACAGAGAGGTGTTAGATTTAGTTCTTGCAAATACTAGCTATGTCTTTTCTCTAAATTCAAGTAAGTTAAAAATGATGATTTTATAATTATTGAAAACTATAAATAAAAAATGATTAATTAAATGTAAACTACAATTACTTGAGGGAATACTTTTTATCAATTGGAAAACTAATCTTGTATCATGATTTCCTATGCCCAACGTGATGAAATTAAAAAGGTGACTTCATAAGTATGTGTGGTGAAACGTCTTGCAACGATTTTAGAGTAGAATATATGTATCTCTCGATATCGGAAATCCCTAGTCTTTATTTCCCCTTAGGTGAAACAAGTACCGCATAAAGATCGAAAACCGAAGTTGCTAACATTAAGAGGAAATCTCTTTCTCCCTTCAAATGCTATACCGAATCTAAAATGTACTTACGCAACTCCTCTCTCGATTTATGAAGCGCAGTAGGAAAGCGAAACCTTGACCAAAACCTTCAAAATAAAGATCTTAAATTCGATAAAGAGCATTCACCAAACAATCATGAAGGAAAATTATAAGAACATCATCAAACAAGTCATAGTACTCTAAGAATACAAGATAAAAAAAATAGTTCATGGCGACGGAGGAAACACACAAAGCGTTTGGAGAGATCTTACAATACATGATGAAATTGTCAAATAAACGTCGTAGGATTCTCCTTTCGACGTCCCTCGCTCGATCAACCCGGAGATCCGTCGTCTTCCTTGCTTCGGCCACCCCTTGAACGGAGGATTTTTGAAAACCCTAGATGAAGAACTCCATCTCTCCTCAAGATGATGAATAATGATAATTCCTCAATAATCAGCCATAAAAAACATCCAACCCTTTCCCCAAAGGATGCCTCTTTCCAAAATTACAAATGACGCAATTTCTTTAATTTTGAAATTTGAAATTCGTCCAGACGTTGCAACCTTTTTTTCAGAGGTTGCAACCTTTTTTCCAGCAAATGATATTTGGGCAGATTTTGATTCTCCAAGCAGATTTCTTTGACATTTATTGCGCTAATACATAGGAAAAAGACCGGATTAGCCACAAATTAAATAAATATGAATTTACTTTTATTCATAATCCATTTAAAATCATTTTAAGCATTTTATAACAAAAAATTAAGTCTAGAATTAGGCTAGATAACTTCTTTTTGAGAAGTTATCAGGCTTCTGGATTAGGAAGTGGGGGAGCGATGCTCCTGATGGACTCAGGATTAGAGCAAGTTCAGAAGAAGCAGCGGGAGTGGTGGATCAAGGTCAAGCCCTACGGAGGTCCATAAGTGTTGGGTATATTGGTCACAATGTACTTGATTTGAAGATGTCCTTTCAGCTCAATGATATATACATAGTTGTATTTGATGAATGTTAAGTTCTTGTGTGCAGGCAAATAAAGCTAAGTACAAAAGTGTCAAGACACTAGCCAAGTGTTGACACCTTTGACAAAGTTGTGTTGAGACAAGGAGAAAGTTGTGTCGACACTCAGTACTAGTGTCGACACACTTAAACAAGGAGTGCTGAGTTAAGGAAAAAGTTGCGTCAACACCCAGGACTTGGGTATGATACAAGAAAGAAACTGTGTCGACACTCAGGACTAGTGTCGACACACACTGCACAAGTTTTGTCGAGACAAAGAACAGTTGTGTCGACACTAAGGACAAGTGTCGACACACTCTATACAAGCAATATAGAGACTGAATACAACTGTGTCGACACTCAGGACTAGTGTCGACGTACTTCACAAATTGAGTCAAGACTGGAAGCAATCTGTGTTGCCACTCAGGACTAGTGTCAACACATTCTACATCAGCTGTGTCGAGACAAGGTGAAGGCTGTATCGACACATTCAGAGTATGTTGACATCACTACAAGAGTAGTGTCGACACCTAGGACTGGTGTCGACACATCCAACAGTCAAAATTCAACACTTCAAGCAGAATTGTTTCCTAAGTACAAAAATCAAGCTAGAGGTTCTGACAACTGTGAGAACTGTCAGAACTATCAGATGTCAGTTATTAACTGGATCAGCCGGTTACCTTTGACATAGCCTATATAAAGGGATCAACTCTTCAGAAAAAAAAACAGAGAGGAAAAATTTGGCAATACTAGATCTAAGAAGCAATCAATTAGAATTCAGAAGGTGGAGAGAAGCCGGATCAATAATCATCTTCAACATTCTCCAGCCTAGATCTATCCTAATTTCAACTTCAAGAAGCTTTGAAAAGCTAAGAAGGGTTGGAACAAATCCATCACTACAAGATCAAGGGAAGCAAACATATCAGATCAAATCAAGAAGCAGTCACCCATTTCTCTCTTGTTGGGTGATTAATTCTGAATTAATTTCTTTTCACCTTTATTAATCTTGTAAGATCTACTTGTAGATCTGAGTGTAGGGGAATCGTTTTCTCTGAGTTGTAAGCTTGTGTTATAAAGGCTGAGGTAGGGCAGGATTTACCTGAGGTAGGAGAAGTGGGTATTTCTCTGAGTTGTAGGGCAGAATTTGCCTGATGAGTAGGAGTATAGATACATTTTGAAGTAGAGTTCTTGGGAAGAACTTGAGGGGTAGGATCTTGGTGATCTGATTAGTAAGACGTGTAAAGTCTGAGTTGTAGGGGCCAGCTGGGCTCTGAGCTGTAAGATCTGAGGATCTGAGTAAAGGAAGAAGGAGTTTGACCGAATCTAGTTCATTGCTAGATAGGCGAAGGGGGAAAGCGGATGTATCCATAAATTGGGATACCACTATAAAACTGTGTGTACTGTGCTGTGATTGCTATGATTGATGTGCTGCAATAGTTTTAAGTTGTTGTTAAGTTTATTTTGTTTTATCTGACTGAGATAATTAACATAAAGAAAGTATATCTCAGAATTAAAAAAGGTAGCCAAGGTTTAAATTGGATCTATTCACCCCCTCTAGGTCATTTTCAATCCTAAGATAAATATTTACAAAAAAACTATTATTCCACCAGCTCGGTATAGGGACGGAAACACAGTGAGCTTTGTCTCATGTTTCTTCACAGGTCCCTTGGATGAATGTGAGCCTTCTTGCTTTGAGAACGCCACTGAAGTCAAGGAGTGGGAGGATGCTATGGATGAGGAGATGGTTGTCCTCAAGAAGAATGAGACTTGGGTTCTTGTGCCCAAAGTCGAAGGCATCACTCCTGTGACGTGCAAGTGGGTGTACAAGCTGAAGAAGAAAGCTGACGAGAGTATCGAATGATATAAGGCTCGCCTTGTAGCTTGAGGGTTCTCTCAACAGTTCAGGGAGGATTATGAGGAGACGTTTAGCCATGTGGCCAAGATGACTTCAGTACGAGTGGTGGTCTCCTTGACGGCTTGCCAAGGGTGGAAGATATGACAACTTGACGTGAAAAATGCTTTTCTCTATGACAAGATTGACAAGGATATATTCATGTTGCAACCATCGAGTTATGTATCTGAAGAACATTCAGGGCATGTGTGCAATCTGAAGAAGGCCCTCTACGGTCTGAAGCAAGAGCCTCGGGCGTGGTATGAGAAGATCGCAGAATATCTCCAATTCTGTGGATACTTCGCTTCAAACTCAGATTCCGGTCTGTTTGTTAAGAAGCAGGGAGAGCTTCAGGTCCTCGTTCTATTGTATGTTGATGATAAGATCATCACAGGGAACTCAGAAGCAGAAGTAGCTAGGTTTCGGGCTGAGCTAGCTATCCGATTTGAGATGAAGGATCTTGTTGAGCTTCACCATTTCCTTGTGCTTGAGGTACAAAGGGAGAAGGATGATATGATCGTTTCCCAGAAAGACTATGCGGAGCAGATCGGTAAGCGGTTCAGCATGCGGGATGGAAAGAGCAGTTCTATTCCTCTAGAGGTTGGCTTAAAGCTTCGGTGGGATGAGGGAAGGGTTCTTCCAGACCCATTGGTGTTCCAGGCTCTTGTGGGGAGCCTGATATACCTGACTATTACTAGGCCGGATATTGCTTACGCAGTAGGTCGGGTGAGTCGGTATATGACGGAGCCGCGAAAACCTCATCTGGTTGCGGTTAGAGGTATCTTGAAGTACGTCAAGTCTACCTTGGAGATGGGTCACTTGTTCAAGAGGGACACGGGCTTTTGTTTGCATGGTTACACAAATGCTGATTATGGGGGAAATGTGGATGATTGGAAGTCGACATCTGGGTATGTTTTCTCACGGGATCAACGACAGTTTTGTGGTGCAGCAAGAAGCAGGAATCGGTATCTGTCTCCACTACTGAAGTAGAGTATAAGACATCGGCCTTGGCTGCTCAAGAATCTATTTAGCTTATGTGGCTAGTGGATGACAGCCATGAGGAGGTACAAAGTCCTACTCTGATTCATGGTGACATTGAGAGTGCTCTCAAACTGTTGAATAATCCAGTTTGTCACACGCGGACGAAGCACATCGAGATCGGGCATCACTTCATACGGGAGAAGGTGATGGATGGATCTTTGATGGTTGACTACGTTTGGAGTCAGGATAATGTAACAAATATCTTTACCAAGCCGTTGCCGAAGGGGCCGTTTACTCGGTTAAGGGAGTTGCTTGAGCTGGTTTCTACTTCTCACTTCAAGGGGGAGTGTTGAAATTATTGAAGTGTGAAGTTGGGGAAGTCAGGCAGACTGATTGTTCAGTTCACATAGGCCACAGACTGTGTAGACTAGGCAGATTGCTTTGGCGGGTTGCCTAGTCGGACAACCGACTTGGTTGTGGTTTCTGGTGGTCTGGATCAGCTAGCTATCTCTAGTGGTAACCGGGAGGATATGAAGATTATCTGCAGTTTGTGGCAGACTTTGTTGGAAGTCTCCATGGTTGACAGGTTCTCTGATTTGCTAAGGGGCAGCCAGATAAGCGGACTGGGCGGTTTTCCACCAGGTCATTGGTTTCCTTCTCCGTGCGGGATGGATCAGAGTTCGTTGTTTGTTGTGCGGACTCTATAGAGCTCGCAGGTGTTCAACATGGATCAAAGCTTGCGGTCTGGATGTTAGATCGTGGAGTAAGCTTTGTTGTTCAGACAAATTACTTGGAGGTCGCACAGTCTGATGGAAAAATCCGCATGGATGGTTGCGGACTGAGGTTGTTCATTAGAGCATGATCTTGGTATCAGGTGGCGCGGTCTGATTTGGTGACCGCTGGTTTTATGGGCTTGGTCTTGGGAGGACAAGTCTAGCTTGTTGCCTAGCTCGCCTAGCTCGCCTTGTGCGGCCTGCTTGGCGGCTCGCCGAGTTCGCCTACTGCGGACTACCCTTTTATTCGCTGAGTTCAGCAGTATTGGCTGGTCTTTCCACGAGCCGTAGAATGACGGATACAAAGCGGTATCAACATGTGTTGGCAGACTAGTGGTCTATCTAGCAAGAGCGGTCTAGGTGCGACCTGGCGAGCTGGTTGGTATTCGCTCTTTGCATATACTGGTGTTAGTAGGCACATGTTGATGAGCGGTTATCCTATCAGTATAGGTGATCATGACACTCCTTCCCACACCTATAAATAGGACCCCCCCGGCTCATCATTAACAACGAGTGAACAGTAAGAAAGATCTCGCACTTAAACTTGCGATTAATATTTTCTAACTGCTACGACTAAGGAAGTTGTTCTGTGCAGGTTGTGCGGCTAACACCCGGAGGCTAGGTGACTAGCAGAAACGTTGGTGTGAAACAGTTCGCGGATACAATTAGCTAGTTAGCAGCAGATCGCGGCTTGGTCTCTTCCTCGGAGTTGCGGAAAAGTAGAGCAGTTCGCCCGGTCTATCAGCAGGTTCTGTTCGGTCTCAGTTTTTGCATAACAGCAATCCGCGCGGTTAGCTGCAGGTAGGCGGCTTCTGCGGTCTTGGCGGACTGGACTGGCGAGTAGGTGGCTTGTGCGGATTCTGGATTCAGACCGCGCGGTTTCTTATTGCTGCAATTTTTTGATTGTTCCCAATTTACATTGTAATCATGTCTTGCAATGTATTCCTCTACCTATAAAGAAGTTGATTCTAATTGGAGACTCTTGTGCCTCTGTTGTTGCTGATTTTTATTTGACTTCGGTTGTGATTGAGTGTTCTTGCGACCTCATTAGCTCCCGCTACTGAGAAACTTGAATTTTTCTACATTAACTTCACCTTTGCTGCAAAGATTATAATTAAAAATGTTAAATTAGGAAGATAATGTACAATTTTTCTATATGATAAAACATCATTTTTCAAGAAGAAAAACATCATTTTTACCAAGTACACCCTCTCAGCTAGGCTTTTGGTATTAGAGTAGGTTTAAGAGGTCTAGAAAAGACTTGTTCGATAGTCTTTTAAGGTCAATATAAGTTCAACAGAACCGATCACACTCAATTTCAATGTGTATAAGAGAATTTGTCTTGCATATACAGTTTTAAAGTATCGTCATCTTTCTTTCTCGGTGTCCACGGACCACCGCCGGTCGGAAATGGCTGACACCTCCGCAAAATCCGCTGGTCCTCAGCCATGGCCTACCCCCTCTCCGCCAATTCCGCTATTCCTCCGACCACCATAAGTGCTGCATCTCCTTTTTATCTTCATCCATCCGACAACCCCGACGTCACCGTCACCTCTTGCCTCTTAACTGAGGAGAACTATGACATGTGGGAGGAGGCTATGCTAAATGCCCTTCACGCTAAAAACAAGCTTGATTTCATCAATGGAACCACTACGCAACCCGATCCACTTCCCCAGAGGCGGCATATTGAGATTTTTTTAATTACATGCTCATTTCCTGGATTTTCAACTCTCTCGACAAGTCGATTCAGCCCAGCGCGACATATATGAACACCATAAAGGTTGTTTGGGATGACCTCAAGGATCGTTTTTCTCTTGGTAATGCTTTGAACATCCATGAACTCAAGAGCCAACTCGCCTCGCTACACCAACAAGGTACCTTTGTGTTGCATTACTACAACAAACTCAATGGCATGTGGGATGCATTACTACAACAAACTCAAGGGCATGTGTGATGCGTTACTCAGCTATTCCATGTTCCTGAACTGCACATGTGGGGCTGCTCATGCTTTTGTGAAGGAGCATAGGAGGAACAATTTCATCAATTTCTTATTGGCCTTGATGACGCCATTTTTGTGACCATCCGTTCTCAAATCCTTAGCATAGATCCCCTACCACCATTAGCGAAGGCTTATGCCATTGCCACTCGCGAAGAATGCCACCGCGCCATCGCTCGTGATCATGTTGATGGTCTCTATAACATCGCTGTGGCCACCCATGCCGTGAATCGAGCGCGGCCGGATACTTCTAGTCAGTCATACTCCTTCGACAAATCTTGTGTTTGTTGTCACAAGTCCAGTCATGACATCTTGGAATGTTTTGAGATCGTCGGCTAATCACCATGGTTCAAAGGGCGTGGAGGTTGTCAATGAGGCCGATCAGGGAGCCGTGGATGTTGTCCCGCCTCCGGGCCTTCGGGCCACCCTCACAGTTTGGCTGCTTACCTGACTTATCTAATTGGTGTTTCCACCAGTCCTATAGAGACCTCCTCTGGTCTGCCTAATTTGTATTTTTAACAGCTATACTGACTTCCTAACTCTCTTGGGCCAACCCCCCGCTACTTCTGAAAATTATCTCCTATTGTGATTTCGATTGGGCGAGCTGTTCACTCACCCGACGATTTATTACCGGCCACTTGGTTTTTCTTGGGCAATCTCCCATCTCCTGGAGGATGAAAAAGCAGCATATGGTGTTCCAACGTCGGCCAAGGCCGAGTAGTTTGCAATGACAGCCACCACTAGTAAATTAATTTAGTTAAAGTTCTTGCTAGCCTCATTAAATGTTTCTCGTAGCACCCCTATGTGATTACTTTGTGATAGTCAATCCGCCATCTACACCGCCGCTAATCACGTCTAAACATATCGAGATTGACTGTCATTTCATTCGCGATCTCGTCAATGCCAAAAACATTGTGACCACTCACATTAGTTTGAAGCACCAACCAGCGGGGATCTTCATCAAAGCTCTTGGTCGCCAACAATTTTATTTTCTCTTATGCAAGTTGAGCGTGCACGCTCTACTAAAATTTCACAAAACCAAATGACGCGGAAAAGTGGTCGCAAGAACATTCAACCACAACCAAAGACAAGTAAAAATCAACAGCAACAGCAGCACAAGAGTTTCCAATTGAAATTAACTTCTTTTACAGAGCGAGATATACATTGCAAAACATGATTTACAATGTAACCAAGAGAACAAAGCACTGCAACAAGATAACCGAGCGGACAGATAACTGTAACCGCACTAGTCGTCAATCTGCTAGCTGAGTCCGTCGAGACCGCCGAAGCCGCCTATCCGGGACTAACCGCGTGGACTGCTGGAAGATTAAATGCCGAAGGAACTAGAACAGAGTCCGATGATAGACCAGGCAAACTACTCTTCTTATCCGTAACTCGGAGGAAGAGATCAAGCCATAGAAACCACGACCTGCTGCTATCCGCGAATTGCTCCACATCAAGCTTTAACTAGTCGTCTAGCCGCCTGTTGTTAGCTGCACAACCTGCACCGAATCAAAATCGTTAGTCATAGCGGGAAAACCGTAACCGCAAAACAAAATGCGAGCTAGTTTTCATTGTTCACTATTGTTTATGACGAGCAGAGGACTCATATTTATAGGTGTGAGGAGTAGTGTTTGTTGGAGCTTGCATTCCGCATCTCTTGGTTTGAGAATAACAAATACCGTAATGCACCGATCTAATATTTTGTGTGTTTATAATGTGCAAGTTGTACAGATTGAATGAGGAGACAAGTTCTCAGTCATGAGCATGATCCAAGGGTGTGCATACTTTAAAAAAAATAAAAGGACGAGTTTTGTGTACTAAACTTCAAACGACCACAACTTTCAATCCGGGAAGAGTAAGGAAACGTGCCACCCCATTCTGGAATGAGAACGAATTCATCTACACTATGGAAAAGGCTCGGATGGCAAAAGTGAAAAGGAAATATCACTGGTGATAGCCACTATCTTCTGGCGATAGCGAAAATGATGTCAGCGTGATGAAGGCCATGTTCCACACGATCCAGCCACCAAGCGCACTATTTGGAGGTATCGTCAAACGATATCGGATATCGCCGACGACAGCCCCATGATCGATTCATCCCGCAGAATCCTCAGAATCATGGTACACGTGGCAGCCAGATAATACAACATGTTGCTGGAGGTGAAGGTAATCCTCTCCACGGGAGGCAGGATTTCGGACGTCGAAGCGACGCTTCGTCGGAACATAGTTTGGAGGCTCCCCTTATGGGTGGCCTCGATTCCCGCCTCCCGTGGATTACTCCAATTCCCCCAGAGCCTCTTATATCGGCATGTTCTTAACATATGTCTTCATCGGCCCCCGCGACCACTTCCTCGAACCGCACTACCGGCGACTATTGCCCCTATCCTCCTGCCCTCCTCACCTCCAAAAACTCCAAGCAGGTGGCCGTTGCGTGACCTTCCTCTTAATGGAAGTCGCAGTACGACAACCCCACCCACATTCCTTTCTGTCCCCCTCGACCGTTCCTCCTCCTCTCAACCCTTCCCCGGGCTACTGTCATGACTTGATGTTGTGGGGGGAGAGGTGTCCTTGGACCTTGCCTCCATCCTGAAGGGTTAAACCTGTAACACCCCAGTTTTTGCAAGAGGTTCAATCTGCTGTTCTGAAAAATTTTTGGGTTCTGGCATGAGGCACACGGCCTGCGACACGGGCGTGTCGCAGGGCGTGTCGAGACCGTGTCGACACTCGGCCCAAGTGTCGACACTTTGTGCTCGACAGAGTGTCGAGAGTGGGGCACACGGCCTGCGACACGGGCGTGTCGCAGGGCGTGTCGAGGCCGTGTCGACACTCGGCCCAAGTGTCGACACTTTGTGCTCGACAGAGTGTCGAGAGTGGGGCACACGGCCTGCGACACGGGCGTGTCGCAGGGCGTGTCGAGGCCGTGTCGACACTCGGCCCAAGTGTCGACACTTTGTGCTCGACAGAGTGTCGAGAGTGGGGCACACGGCCTGCGACACGGGCGTGTCGCAGGGCGTGTCGAGGCCGTGTCGACACTCGGCCCAAGTGTCGACACTTTGTGCTCGACAATGTGTCGAGAGTGGGGCACACGGCCTGCGACACGGGCGTGTCGCAGGGCGTGTCGAGGCCGTGTCGACACTCGGCCCAAGTGTCGACACTTTGTGCTCGACAGGGTGTCGAGACTGGGGCACACGGCTTGGGACACGGGCGTGTCCCAGGCCGTGTCACCTCTCGGGTTGGTGTGGGGGCCGTGTCGTTGGAGCTACACGGCAGGCCACACGGCCGTGTCACTGGGGACACGGGCGTGTCGGATTGAACACGGGCGTGTCGGATGCCCGTGTCTGATTCCAGGCGCGTCGATTTGAGACGGCGAATGAGGCACACGGCCCTGGACACGGGCGTGTGACAGGCCGTGTTCGGCCCAGATCTTTTATTTTCCAGGCGAATCGCAGCCAGTCTTTTTCTGGTTTTGGGATCTAACGGTTCAGGCCATCTCCTGGGGATTTAAGCCCGAAGTTAGGGCTGCAGATCCTCACTTTTTCCAAGTTCCCTCTTTCCAAGATCTTGAGAAAACCTAGAGCAAGGAGGAAGAAGAAGAACTCTTGGGCTGTAGGAAGGGTGTCGGAGCTCCGAATCGCGAGCCGAGTCCGGATCCGTGAAGCTTAGACCATTGCGAAGATTTCCATCCGGCTATTTTTGCCATGGCAAGAAAGAGGAGTCGGAAGGTAACGACATCTCTCCTCTCGGTCTTTAGGATGCACGTTTTAGCATCATCTAGTTTTCTTTCTCTAATTTTTGGGCACCAAACTCTCAAATGAGAGGGGTTTTGGCTTGCCAAGTTTCAAGAGGAACTTCCGGGTCGATTGAGTCCGTCCCCGGCATATTTTGCATTAGAGATCCGCTTCGCTAGTGGATTAGGCATGGTGGGTGAAGCCGTAGTCGCGACCGTTAGTCCGACACGGTGATGTTGCATACGAACTTAGGGATTCGTAGAGGTTTCCGATGCGGCAAGATGCCGTTTGTGTGGTGGTGATGATTGTCCCGTTTGCTTGAAAAGAGTACATGTAGTCGAACCCGGACAAGGTTAGCTCCTCGTGGTGGTAGATGGTTTCCTTGACAAGGTTAGCTCCAAATGAGAATGGAGATGGTTTCCTTGGTGGACAAGGTTAGCTCCGCACGAGTTGGAGATGTTTTCCTTGGTGCGCGGAACGCTGCGGTACAAAGAGGATTGCGATGTGTTTAGTCTTGGTTGTGTTGTGCCAAGGCGTGGCTATGTCTCCGTGGTCGGCTGGCTATCCCGTGACACGTGCGTCATGTGTGGAGGTGTCCCGCGAGACTAGTCCCTTCTGTGAGACTGACGAGAATGCCAAGCTTGGGGCAAGCCCGGGCAAAGAGGCCATGAGCGGGTGGGGTCCAGCAAGGCTTCTTAGAATCGGTCAGTCTGTGGTTGTTGGAATCCTGACATGAGACGTCAGAGCTTGCAGGCAAGCCCGGGGCTAAGCCCACGAGCGGGTGGGGCTTGGCAAGATTTCCATGTGGCGGCCTGTGCGCCGTGTGAGGGAGTTGTGTCTCCTCAATGTTTGCGGCTTTATGCCAATTGGGGAAATGTGAGTACCCAAATGTTGTGATGTTGTGCTAGATGCATACGGTTTAGGGTACCTTGGGTGAAGCCCGGTGTTGCATTCATGCTGCCTGGTAGGCCCTTTTTTTATATGCTCAACCAGTAGAGAACATGTTTGTTGATTGAGACATCCAAGCCTGTTTTAATGTATTTCTATTTATAGAAATTTATATTGCATATGAAGTGCTGACTTGCAGGTTGGAGGGTTCCCCGGGGTCCGTTAGGGGCGGCCGGGAGGAGATGTGTTGTTACACAGTTTGAGGTCAGCCTTTGCTGACCCACGTTACTAATAATTTTTACAGGGCAAGGATCGCACGCAGGAGCTAGCACGCCGGCCAAAAAGGCCTAAGCCCATGAAGTGTTTTCTCTTTTGTAGCACTACTTTTGATGATGTATGTTTGAGACTATTTTGTCCGGCTTGCATGCCGAGGTAGACTAGGAGTGCTGAGCACATTCATGTTGGTTGTACTGTTTACCCTTTTGGACTTTTGATGTAAGGCCTTAAGGCCATTTGTTTACTCTTTTGGATTAGTGGATAACTTCTAGTTGTGCTTGGTTTTCCGCTGTGTTGTGCAAGTGTTTTGAGTTTTGGGTAGCTATATCAACTTTTAATACTAAAGCTGTGGTGTTCGTATGTTGTGGGGCCCGGCCGGACCCATATTATACGTCTATTACAGGGGAGGTGTTACAATTTGGTATCAGAGGGAGGTTAGATTCAAGGTCAGTGCGTAAAGAAGTTATCCACATAAGAGTAACGCGGGACCATGAGTGTCCTTATGTTTTAGTCTTGAGATTGGAGACTAATCCCTTATTTCTTGTCTTCCTGAAGAGTGCAAGCAACGAGGCGGGCACTTCAAGAGCAAGGGATGATCTCTCGGCGAGCAGTGCTACTGCTCCAGGTCTTTTGGGCACGGGTGTAGACCCGGCCGACTTCTCTGCCGCATGCTTGCAGAAGCGATGGTGGCAGCTCAGGCTGCAGCAGCGGCTCAGGTGGCAGCCCCTGCCACACCAGATACGGCAACGGCCGTGCCAGGAACAGAAGCCAGCGAGTGGAGCCTTTGGCGGAGAGAGTAGTTGTTGGACATGGAGACCGACACATGAAGTATTTCCTGAGTTTCCATCCCCCGTCTTTCAAGGGTGTCGGAACGCCACGGATGCGGAAGACTGGTGGGTTCGCATTCAAGAACTGTTAAGGGCGGCAGAGACGCCAGAGGAAAAGAAAGCTGAGTATGCGGCGTTCATGTTGGAAGGAGACGCCAAGTTGTGGTGGGTGAGCCATAGCGGCCGCCAGTTTCCGGACGCACCCCGTCAGTGGAAGAGTTCGGGGACGCTTTTCTTAAGAGGTATATCCCCGTTTCAACTCGGTTGGCCCTGCAGAGACAGTTTTTTGCATCTAATGCAGCGCGAAAAGACGGTGGACGAGTACGTGCAAGAGTTCACCCGTTTGGGTCGTTATGCGGGAACGACAATGGCTGATGATTAGAGAGGGATAACCTCTTCTACCAAGGTTTGAGGGAGAATCTGAGGCAGCCCCTCATCTCCATGAAGAGGCGGGTTTTAATGAGTTAGTTGAAGCCGCCAGGAGTTTGGAGAATGATTTGGAGCGAACCCAACGCCGTAAGGGTTTTACTCCCAAGCAAGGGAAGGAAGCCTTCCCAATCTCATGGAATCTGATGGGAGTAGGTGGAGGAAGAAGCCTTCCACTTCCAGATCTGGTGAGAGGAGCAACTGGACGCCTGGGGGTTCCCACTCTAGGGGACCGCCGACGTGCTACAACTGCGGGAAGGTTGGGCACATAGCCCGTGCTTGTCAGCAAGGGGGAGCGGGGCAAGAGTCAAAGCAGGAGCAGTCGTGCGCTCGGGCCCCAGTGCTGCAGAGAAAGGAAAGATGGCGGAGTCGAGCGCTTCTCGGTTCCAACCGGTGCAACCAAGGGCCTACAACCTTGGACAGCAAGAAGCGATCCGCCAGACGGATGTGGTGACAGGTATGAAGAGAATTTAAGTTTAAATTTGTGTGCTTCATCCTTTTAGACTTTTGTGTAATGTCTATGTTGTAGGCTTCGTGTTAGTTTCCGGATACCCCGCTAGGGTATTGTTTGATACCGGAGCATCGCACTCCTTTCTTGTGGAGAGCTTCATCCGGAGAATAGGAATTGAGTCTTTCTCGTCGGGAGCAGAGCTGAAAGTGCGCATGCCCAATGGGTCATCTATGACCACCGAGGCTAAAGGGCATTTGTTGGGAGCTAGACGGAGTTGTCTTCGCTCTGGAAGCGGCAGTGTTACCATTAGTAGAGTTCGATGTCATTTTGGGTATGGACTGGCTTGCAGAGCAGCGCGCCAGTATTGACTGCCTTTCTAAGGAGGTGACCTTAAGGAGTAAAGGGCAAATAGAAGTCAAGTTTGAGGGCCTTGGTGGAGTGGCCTGTTCCCTGATATCGGCCATGCAGTTGGTGCGGGCGGTTAACCAGGGTGGTGTAGCGCTTGTAGCGTTATTGGAGGTTCGTCTCTCCCAACTGTCGATTGAGGAAGTGCCTGTGGTGGCAGAGTTCAAGGATGTGTTTCCGGATGAACTTCCTGGAGCGCCTCCTCGGCGGGAGATCGACTTCTCGATCGAGTTAGTGCCGGAGGCTAGACCGGTGTCACGTCCTCCTTTTAGGATGGCACCAAAGGAGTTAGCGGAACTTAGGTTCAGTTACAGGAACTGTTGAGCAAGGGTATATTAGACCCAGTTCTTCACCGTGGAGCGCACCGGTGTTGTTTGTGAAGAAGAAAGACGGTAGCATGCGCCTGTGCATAGACTACCGAGAGCTTAATAAGTTGACCGTCAAGAATAAGTATCCGATCCTCGGATAGATGATTTATTTGACCAGTTGGGGGGTCGATGGTATATTCGAAGTTGGACTTGAAGTCAGGCTACTATCAGCTACGAATTCGGGATGAGGACATACCCAAAACTGCTTTTGGGACAAGGTATGGACACTTTGAGTTTACGGTGATGCCGTTCGGGCTGACGAACGCACCATCGGTGTTCATGGATCTGATGAATCGGGTATTCCGGGAATACTTGGATTCTTTGTGTTGTTTTCATTGATGACATTTTGGTGTATTCCAAATCGGAAGGTGGAGCATGAGACCCACTTGAGAATAGTTTTGCAAGTGTTGAGGGAGAATGAGTTGTATGCAAAATTCTCCAAATGCGAGTTCTGGTTAGAGAAGGTGGCATTTTGGGCCACGTGATTAGTGGTGATGGGGTGGCAGTGGATCCAGCGAAAGTGGAGGCCATCAGAGATTGGCCGGTGTTGAGGACCGTGGCGGAAGTCCGAAGTTTTCTTGGACTAGCCGGGTATTATAGGAGATTCGTGGAGAATTTCTCGAAGATAGCTCTACCCCTCACCTCTCTCACTCGCAAAGACCATAAATTTGTGTGGACCCAAGAGTGCGGTCAAGCATTCGAGGCACTAAAGGAGAGGCTTATGATGGCTCCGATCTTGAGTTTACCGCAAGGGACAGATGGATTTCAAATTTTCAGTGACGCATCGGGATGCGGTTTGGGTTGCGTTTTGGTGCAACATAGGAAGGTGATAGCCTTTGGGTCTAGACAGCTGAAACCTCATGAGAGGAATTACCCGTCCATGACTTGGAGTTGGCGGCGGTAATCTTTGGCTGAAAATTTGGCGGCATTATGTTTATGGCGCAAGAGTGGAGATCTTCACGGACCATAAAAGCCTGAAGTATCTCTTAGATCAAAAGGACTTGAATATGCGGCAACGCAGATGGGTTGAGTTTCTTGGAGACTACGAAGTGGCGATTCAGTACACGCCGGGTAAAGCCAATGTGGTGGCGGATGCGTTGAGTAGAAAGTACTCGGGCTAGGAAATTGGATCGAAGCTCATGATGAGCGGTTGGTACGGGAATGAGAGTCCCTTGGATTGGAATGTGTTGCGAGGGCGAGTCTAGCGTGGCTCGGTTGAACTGGATTGAAGTACAAAGCGATTTGTCCGACCGTATTCGGGAAGCGACTCGGTTGGATGTGGAGTTTCAACCTTTTGTGTTGGAGTCTCAAACGGGCGAGAGCAGCACCTGGGAGATGAGTGATGGGATTCTGAGGAGGCGGAAGGGTTTGTGTACCGCAGTTTGGCAATCTCCGTGAGGAGTTGATGTTTGAGGCTCACTTCTCAAAGTACTCCATTCACCCGGGCAGTACAAAGATGTACTTGGATATGAAGAAATCCTTTTGGTGGCCGGGGTTGAAGCGAGATGTGGCTTTGTATGTGAGTCGTTGCCAAACATGTGCCTTGGTGAAGGCCGAATGTCAGAAACGGGGCGGGTTCCTGAAGCCCCTTCCAATTCCTGAGTGGAAATTTGAGGACATCTCCATGGACTTTGTGCATGGTTTGCCTAGATCGCAGCATGGGAATGATGCTATTTGGGTGATCGTGGATCGCCTAACCAAGGTGGCTCACTTCATCCCGAACCGAAAGAGGACAGCGTGGAGAAGCTGGTGGAGTTGTATGTTCGCAACATTGTGCGACTGCACGGAATTCCGAAGAGCATAGTCAGTGATCGCGATGGACGATTTCAGTCCAAGGATGGAGACTTGTTCAGAAGAGCTTGGGCACGAAGCTAAAGTTCAGTACGGCGTTCCATCCTCAAACCGATGGGCAAACGGAGAGGACGAACCGTACGTGGAGGATATGTTGAGGATGTGCGTTCTCGATTTTGGCAAGAGGTGGGAGGATCACCTCTTCATGGTAGAATTTGCGTACAACAACAGTTTTCAAGCTAGCATAAAGATGGCCCCATACGAAGCTTTGTATGGGAGGCGGTGTCGAACGCCAATGTCTTGGGCAGAGGCGGGAGACACCAAACTTCTGGGAAAGGATGCGGTAGTTGACGCTTGTGAGATGGTACGGACCATCCAAGAGCGTATGAAGGTGGCACAAGACAGGCAAGCGAAATATTTTAATGCTCGTCACCGAAAGTTAGAATTTGCAGTTGGTGATTGGGTTTATCTGAAGGTCAAGCCGTTCAAAGGCGTCTCGCGGATTCGCCGACTCAAGAAGTTGAGTCCAAGGTTTTTGGGGCCTTTGAAATGTGTGAGCGGATAGGAGAAGCAGCCTATCGGTTGGCATTGTCCGCAGATTTGAGTGGATTACATGACGTCTTCCACGTCTCCGTGTTGAGGAAAGCCTTGGTGGAGTCTAGCGTGGTGATTGAGCCGGCATCGGTGCCGATTGAGGAAGACTTGAGGACGGAGTCCTTCCAATCGCTATAGAAGATTCAGAGATTCGGCAGTTGCGGAATAAAGAAGTTAAACTTGTGAAAGTTCGTTGGGACAACTGCGGTCGTGAGGAGTTCTCGTGGGAGCGAGAACAGGCCATGCTAGAAGACTATCCAGAACTATTTGTGTCAGGTACAATTTAAGTTTGTACCCTTTTGTTTTGTAATTCGGGACGAAATTCAGTTAAGTGGGGAGAGTTGTAACACCCCAGTTTTTGCAAGAGGTTCAATCTGCTGTTCTGAAAAATTTTTGGGTTCTGGCATAGGCACACGGCCTGCGACACGGGCGTGTCGCAGGGCGTGTCGAGGCCGTGTCGACACTCGGCCCAAGTGTCGACACTTTGTGCTCGACAGAGTGTCGAGAGTGGGCACACGGCCTGCGACACGGGCGTGTCGCAGGCGTGTCGAGGCCGTGTCGACACTCGGCCCCAAGTGTCGACACTTTGTGCTCGACAGAGTGTCGAGAGTGGGGCACACGGCCTGCGACACGGGCGTGTCGCAGGGCGTGTCGAGGCCGTGTCGACACTCGGCCAAGTGTCGACACTTTGTGCTCGACAGAGTGTCGAGAGTGGGGCACACGGCCTGCGACACGGGCGTGTCGCAGGGCGTGTCGAGGCCGTGTCGACACTCGGCCCAAGTGTCGACACTTTGTGCTCGACAATGTGTCGAGAGTGGGGCACAGCGGCCTGCGACACGGGCGTGTCGCAGGCGTGTCGAGGCCGTGTCGACACTCGGCCCAAGTGTCGACACTTTGTGCTCGACAGGGTGTCGAGACTGGGCACACGGCTTGGGACACGGGCGTGTCCCAGCCGTGTCACCTCTCGGTTGGTGTGGGGGCCGTGTCGTTGGAGCTACACGGCAGGCCACACGGCCGTGTCACTGGGGACACGGGCGTGTCGGATTGAACACGGGCGTGTCGGATGCCCGTGTCTGATTCCAGGCGCGTCGATTTGAGACGGCGAATGAGGCACACGGCCCTGGACACGGGCGTGTGCCAGGCCGTGTTCGGCCCAGATCTTTTATTTTCCAGGCGAATCGCAGCCAGTCTTTTTCTGGTTTTGGGATCTAACGGTTCAGGCCATCTCCTGGGATTTAAGCCGAAGTTAGGCTGCAGATCCTCACTTTTTCCAAGTTCCTCTTTCTAAGATCTTGAGAAAACCTAGAGCAAGGAGGAAGAAGAAGAACTCTTGGGCTGTAGGAAGGGTGTCGGAGCTCCGAATCGCGAGCCGAGTCCGGATCCGTGAAGCTTAGACCATTGCGAAGATTTTCATTCGGCTATTTTTGCCATGGCAAGAAAGAGGAGTCGGAAGGTAACGACATCTCTCCTCTCGGTCTTTAGGATGCACGTTTTAGCATCATCTAGTTTTCTTTTCTCTAATTTTTGGGCACCAAACTCTCAAATGAGAGGGGTTTTGGCTTGCCAAGTTTCAAGAGGAACTTCCGGGTCGATTGAGTCCGTCCCCGGCATATTTTGCATTAGAGATCCGCTTCGCTAGTGGATTAGGCATGGGTGGGTGAAGCCGTAGTCGCGACCGTTAGTCCGACACGGTGATGTTGCATACGAACTTAGGGATTCGTAGAGGTTTCCGATGCGGCAAGAATGCCGTTTGTGTGTTGGTGATGATTGTCCCGTTTGCTTGAAAAGAGTACATGTAGTCGAACCCGGACAAGGTTAGCTCCTCGTGGTGGTAGATGGTTTCCTTGACAGGTTAGCTCCAAATGAGAATGGAAGATGGTTTCCTGGTGGACAAGGTTAGCTCCGCACGAGTTGGAGATGTTTTCCTTGTGCGCGGGAACGCTGCGGTACAAGAGGGATTGCGATGTGTTTAGTCTTGGTTGTGTTGTGCCAAGGCGTGGCTATGTCTCCGTGGTCGGCTGGCTATCCCGTGACACGTGCGTCATGTGTGGAGAGTGTCCGGCGAGACTAGTCCCCTTCTGTGAGACTGACGAGAATGCCAAGCTGGGGCAAGCCCGGGCAAAGAGGCCATGAGCGGGTGGGGTCCAACAAGGCTTCTTAGAATCGTCAGTCTGTGGTTGTTGGAATCCTGACATGAGACGTCAGAGCTTGCAGGCAAGCCCGGGGCTAAGCCCACGAGCGGGTGGGGCCTTGGCAAGATTTCCATGTGGCGGCCTGTGCGCCGTGTGAGGGAGTTGTGTCTCCCTCATGTTGCGGCTTTATGCCAATTGGGGAAATGTGAGTACCCAATGTTGTGATGTTGTGCTAGATGCATACGTTTCGGGTACCTTGGGTGAAGCCCGGGTGTTGCATCATGCTGCATGGTAGGCCCTTTTTTATATGCTCAACCAGTAGAGAACATGTTTGTTGATTGAGCATCCAAGCCTGTTTTAATGTATTTCTATTTATAGAAATTTAATATGCATATGAAGTGCTGACTTGCAGGTTGGAGGGTTCCCCGGTGTCCCGTTAGGGCGGCCGGGAGGAGATGTGTTGTTACACAGTTTGAGGTCAGCCTTTGCTGACCCACGTTACTAATAATTTTTACAGGGCAAGGATCGCACGCAGGAGCTAGCACGCCGGCCAAAAAGGCCTAAGCCCATGAAGTGTTTTCTCTTTTGTAGCACTACTTTTGATGATGTATGTTTGAGACTATTTTGTCCGGCTTGCATGCCGAGGTAGACTAGGAGTGCTGAGCACATTCATGTTTGGTTGTACTGTTTACCTTTTGGACTTTTGATGTAAGGCCTTAAGGCCATTTGTTTACTCTTTTGGATTAGTGGATAACTTCTAGTTTGTGCTTGGTTTTCCGCTGTTTGTGCAAGTGTTTGAGTTTGGGTAGCTATATCAACTTTTAATACTAAAGCTGTGGTGTTCGTATGTTGTGGGGCCCCGGCCGGACCCATATTATACGTCTATTACAG